>OMLF01001280.1:3891-14104 GCA_900302615.1 Holocentrus rufus | reverse complement strand
CCGGATACAAGCGGCTGAAATGGGTTTCCTCCGCAGGGTGGCAGGGCGCTCCCTTAGAGATAGGGTGAGGAGCTCTGTCACCCGGGAGGAGCTCAGAGTAGAGCCGCTGCTCCTCCACATCGAGAGGAGTCAGCTGAGGTGGCTCGGGCATCTGTATCGGATGCCTCCTGGACGCCTCCCTAGGGAGGTGTTCCGGGCATGTCCCACCGGGAGGAGGCCCCGAGGAAGACCCAGGACACGCTGGAGTGACTATGTCGCTCGGCTGGCCTGGGAACGCCTTGGGGTTCCCCCGGAGGAGTTGGAGGAAGTGTCCAGGGAGAGGGAAGTTTGGGCGCCCCTGCTCAGACTGCTGCCCCCGCGACCCGGCCCCGGATGAGCGGAAGAAGATGGATGGATGGATGGATGGATGACTCATGAAACGGCATATTTTTATTTTCGGTAGAAACTTAGTGTATTTGAAAAATGTAGTAACAGTATATCAATTCACTGTATAGGCCCTTTATAACAAAAGCAAGGAATTCATCTCACACATGCCTGCAACTGCAAATTATCATAGAAGGCAAATTTGAGCAGATCTAAAAAAATGAAGTTGTGTTCTACTAATATAAAGACCTGTCTGGATCTCACGCTGCTGTCTGTGGCTTATAAAGGACCTTATACCATGTCTTTAAAGCTAAAACTGAAGCAAATTCAATGGTGTATCTCTTTGGCTTTGATAAAGTGTTGGGTTGTACAGTTACCTGGATGTGATATGGTCCACATGGTGGTAAAATATCCTCATTAGTTGCTCTGTGGTCCCTGGGCTGCTAATCCAGAATAATGTATTTGTGTCTCTCCATTCACTTCCATAGTGCAGCAGAACAAGTCCCATAATAACACTTTTAGTACATGAATGAACGCAAACGTATTTATAGATACCTTTATTGAGTATGTAGTTTGTGACTTTTATACATCCTGTGGTCATTTTTAACTGTTTCCAATGAATTGTATTTCAGTCGCTCCAGACTAGTGATAGACTGATTAATCAGTGCAGCTGATTGATTGGGCCAATTTCTGTCATTTTGAAATAATGGGAAACTGCCGATAACCGTGCTCACATGGCCGATTAACAAAAAATGTAAGCACTTTCCATTATGTCATTTCCATTGTGTGTGTGTGTGTGTGTGCATATATATATACATATCATCATTGTGTATACATATATATACATATCAGCATTATATCGGCCATTGGCTGCCCTGTTCTCTCTATGTTGGCATCAGCCATTGATAGTCTATATCAGTCGACCACTACTCCACACTTCATCTCTCTTTGGGCAGCTGAGCACTGCTCTCCCTCCACCAAAGAATCCACAACTGACTGCTTATTATGCAGAACCAAAAAGGATAATACGGTTTCTATAGGGCTCTTAGACTGGGTGCTGTTGAATCGCTATATAGCCTCTCCCCACACCATATCTGTATCAAATACTGCTAACTCAAAGAAAAAGTAAAGCTTTTGCAAATGTAATCCAGCTACCTACAGCGGCTGTGGGTTTATTAAAACGATCAGACATACACAAGCTGAGCTGTAGCACTAATTATCATGATGCAAGACTCGTTAGACTGGTTTCTGTGCTGTTCTTAGAGCATGTTGATGAATGATGCAACAAAATGCAAAACGCCCTGAGTGATTCAAATGGCTGAAATTGTTTTATTACAATATATGCGTAATATAATACTACATTTATCAGATTTATTGCCATCCCCAAGGCAATTTCTCTTATAAAATTGTGTTTTCTCAACTACTCATCGTTGCTACAGGCTATTTGTAAGGAACAAACACTTGCAGCATCAGCCGCAGCAGCTCGCTGATGTCTTATGACAAGCAAACCTTTCACAAGCCTCTTTAAAAAAAAAAAAAAAAAAGAATGAAAAAAAGAAGAGAAAAATAAAGTACAGTTATGCTGTCTGAAGTTGAAGTCCTCTTTGCTAGATAATGCTTAAAAAACTCTGCATAGTACTCTATGTGACAGTATATGGCACTTTATTTTTAACAATATGCATCAGATTTGTTTCTAGATGACATTTGAAAGTGTCTCACATTTTCCAGTAATATACTGTATACTGATCCACATTTGTGGATCAGTCTCAAACGAAATAGGGCCAGAGTTGAGTTGTCTCCTTTTGGTAGTTAATCTCATCTAATATAGAAAAACAACTACTTTTAATTCAATATTATTCATATTAATTCAAAGACCTATGCGATATTGTGATATTATTCTTTGTACACGGTCACAATAAATATATATTTTTGCTTATATCTAAGAGAAAATTTTAAAACAAAATATAATGCACAAAATGAGAGTATCATTCAAAGTACTATATAACCATTATGGAAATATTTTTCTACCTCAAATTAATCTGTCAGTTCAAGGCAAAGATGACTATCTCTGTTAAAGGTTTACTTAGCGAAGGTCTTGAGAGGACTCAGAGCTTTAATAATAACAGTGTGCATTACCTTCACACCAGAAATCATTTTGCAGGAGTAGATACTTTTTTTTCCATCTGGCACATGTCTCATTTACAAATGTAACTCCTCAAACTTTCCCCTTGCCTGTAGGCCTTTACATGTAATTGCTTGTCCTTTGGTTATTAAATCTAAGTTAATGTTGAGACAACAGGATGTTGCCTCAAGTTGTGTCGGTAGCAATGACAGCTTTCTCTACCGTTCTCTCTCTCACTGCTACTTTGTTTCATTTTGTTGCTGTTGTGTAACCATGTATTAGTTGTAAAACGGGATATCAAACCATATCAATAAATAAAATGCTCTTGTGCTTCATCATGTGCATAATTGCTTGTAATGATGTGGTGACCTGTCATCTTGGCTGCAACAGATATTACACAGAGCTATTATCGCTCGACTAAATTATAGACAGTGCACGGCCATAAAAAAAGGATATAGCCAACATAGAACATTTAATCGCAGACTTAGTTTTGTCTCAATTTTGACCACTTTATGGGAATTTAGCATAGCATACCTGCAGTATCAAAAATACATAGTGTCATGGTTTCACGCATATAGCCTCTGACTTTATTTCCATTATTCACTTAATGAAACAGAATCTGCATGGCACAGATGAGTTCAAACCACTTGGAAAAGGGGCAGCAGCAGCAAGTGTTCACAAAAATACATAGCAGGTGAGTGGATCAACCATCTGTCAGTCATTAGCTAACAAACGTCACATGGCACAACACGAGCTAAACCAACAACAACAGCTGTGATTGTTAAAACAAGCAAGCATATTGGTAAGCATATAGCACTAGCTAGCTAGCATGTCTGTACACAATTCTTGCAGTTTTTGTAAAGAAAATCTACCTTAAAAAGCACTTTGTCACATACTTTCAGCCATTTTTTGCCTTCAAATTTGGTGCACTGTTGCTTCTCACTGTCGTCATCACCAATTGACACTGATTGGTCTGGCCATTTTGTGGCTTTCAATTAAAGCTGTGGTTGCGTGGCCAGATGGTGCTGCAAGTTAAGCAAAACTGAGTGATCATCTGGGATCTCAGGATCAGTTATCATGAATCTATTCTGCACATAAATAGCATTGTATCAGTTTAAAAATGAGCCTTCTAAAACAAAACACAAAAATACCCTTTTCCCAACTTACCCAGACTAAGACAAGATGTTTGACACCATTTTCACCTTTGTACATCCACTGGTTCAGCTCCTATGGTTAGCATTTCATGTTAGATTATCACAGGAAGCAAGACTTGAAGTCTACAGTAGTCCTTAGCCTAGCTCCATCAAATCGAAAAGAATAAGTTGTAGGCAAAGTTAGACAGTAGGAATTATATACGGTAATAGTCCTACCATCTGACTATATTTCAAATACACATGATGATGTGAGGTTTATTTTTTCCACTTTGACAGAACTAGGCTAGTGACTCCTGTAGACTTCAAGTCTTTATGCTGAGCTAACACGAAATGCTACCCATAGGAACCAAACAAGTAAAGGTAGAGAGGTGTAAATGGTATCAAGCATCTTGTCTCAGTCTGGGTAAGTCTGAGAAAGGAGTATTCCTTTAAGCACTTATTTCCTTTTTTTACATGTGCATGAAAGTAAGACCAAATTTGTGTTTATTTTGGAACTTTGTTTTATCAAGCTGTTACCTGCATGACATTTGAAATTGTGACTGTGGGTGAGTATGGACTGTCAAATGGATGTATCAAGACTCATTCACACTGCATCTATTACTTTCTCAATTTTTTTCAACGTACATGTGACTCAGTTCTGATGTTTTCTACTCTGCACAAACAGTAGAAAGATGCATGGCGTCACAATTTTTCCATGCCCATCTGAATCACACAGATCCATGACATGTCGCATGGACTGCCGGTCCAATTCAACAGTGTATCTCTTTGTCTTCCTATTCTCCCTCTCTTCCCTTTTCCCTCCGACACCCTCCCTTCCTTTCTCCCCCTCTGCCTCCCCTCCATCTTCTCCCTTCCCCTTTCCTAACACCTCTTGCTCTCTGTATTTGCAGTCTAATCCAGTCTTGACATATGGCTTGTTAATAAAGTGGCGGAGGTAAAGATATTGGATTAAGAGCAGATTAAAGATGATTAATGCTGCATAATGAGGACTAATCTGGCGCTCCTGTGTTCGACTCTGTGTTTTAATGTGTGTTTTTCTCTGCCCCTCCTCGCTGGCTTAGTCATCTGCCTCTAGGTAACAGCTGAAATATACATGAGATGTTGGTTTACCCACATAAGGAAGATTTGTGGAAAAGAGTCTGGAGTTGTTTAAACAAGAAGGCTGGTGTGTCTTGGATCCAGTGGAGGTAAATCATTAGCACTTGTCAGAAAATGCATCGCATATATGCACACATGCACACATGCACACAGCCAAACACACACACACACACACACACACACACACACACACACACACACACACACACACACACACACACACACACACACACACACACAAAATGCAAAACAACAAATCCATACATTCAAGCAAGCATTCCCTCATAGATGCACAAAAGCACACACATGTATTCTCATATATACTCCCACTCATTCTCTCTCTTAAATAGGCACATACACACGCATGCATGCAAACACACACACTATGCCCTTGAACAGCGTGAGGAGAAGGGGAAGGTCACAGACAATCAGCCCAGCGTCCTTTGAGGCCTCCCAGCATCCAGGACGCCACCTTAGGGAGTCCCACTCCTTCGCGGCTGCCTTCTCCCCCTCTTTTCTCCCCTCCTGTTTCTGTCTCCTTGCCACCACATCCCCTGTGCCCCTTCTTTCTTTCACATGACCAAGTATTTTAGTTTAGTTAATTTATCCTCCCTTCCAAATGAATCGGCACCAGTGATGTGATTGGAAACTGAAATAAGTGAAACAAAGGGATTTTGGTGTGAAAATGATCGGGTTTCAGTCTTCTTTGTATTAGCAACAAAGTTTAAACAATCAGTTGTATGAAATGTAGTGACATCGATTGATAAAACTTACCAGAGGCACATTAGAGTGATGAAGTTGAGCTGGACATGGTGTGTGGATTATCCTCTTCTTCTTCTTCTCAGTGGTTGATTTTCCTCAGTCGATACCAACAGGCCAGCTGTTGGAATCACAGGGTGCAAAAAGTGTGTCAGAAATTAGAGAAATAAAAATAATTGCAAGGCAGTTGTAGTTCAATTCAGAAATACAGATTCAACACTATAAAAGTCTGTCTGGGTGCTGACTATACTATACTATCAAAAAAGAGCCTTCTAACACTTATTTTATTAAAATTTATTTCATTCAAAAATATCAAATTGATTGATTATTTTTTATCATTTACAGAGCACAAGTAACCATTTATTTGCAGAAGGTGATATATTGACATATTGATATATTTGTATTTTTTGCTTTTTGCATTCAATATCTTAATGAATACCTGAAACAGTAAACTTTATCCATAGTCTCTCTGAGTTGTAACTTGAGGAAAGTCAGTTCATTTAATCTGAACTAACTGTTGGTCAGCTAACTAGCCAACAGGGTAATTTAGCAAAGAAACTAAATGCTCATGTTTACATGTGACTACCAGCCACTGCTAATGCTAACTTCAACTACATATGTTAATACGTGCAGTAATCATGCATTCACAAGACAGTGATGTTAGCTGAAAACATACTAGTTAGCTAACATCTAAAATACAAAATCAGTCAGTCAGACATATCAGTGATGAAACAACCAGTCCCCAGTCAAAAACAGCACCAAAATTAAACATGTCTTTTCAATTCTACTAGGGAGGACAAGTTGTACTTTAGAAATGGAACCAGCTGTTCAAAGCTTCAGACCTCCAGTATGGCTGCCAGAGGTTCCACTTTGTTGTCTAAAAATCCTCTATAATCTTATAGTCAGTTTGCGTCTTGCATGGTCCCTTTTCTCTTTGTGTGAAATCTTGTTGTCCTTCAGTTATGTGTCAGCATGTACTGTGAAACTCCGTAGCACCAAAATCAGCAAGTAATTGTGGGTCTTTGCCGCTCCATAACATCAATTTTCTCCTTTTTCCCCTCCTCATCTAATTTTTTCTACACTTCCTTTTCTTCCTTCCTCCCTTAACCCGTCCTCCTCCTCCAGTCTTTACTCACGCTGTCCCAATTCCCCACTGCCCTCCCACATATGAGTCTCTGTCCCAGACTCCCTGCAGATTTGAGGCGTTTCTCGTCACCCTCCCTCCCAAACACACGCACATGCAGCAGACATGCACACACATACATACAGGCACACATGCATGGACGTACTGTCATACGTGTGCGCGCACGCACACACACACACACACACACTCAAATTTCTCTCTCGTCCCTTTATCCTCCATCACCATCCCTCTCCCAGACATACCCCATCCCATGAGGGAATCCCCCCTCCCAAACTGCTGCCTTACTCCCCTAGCTCCCTCCAGTCCTTTCCCATGGAGAAGAAGAGAGGAGCTGATAAATGTGATGGGGCAGATGTGGATGAAAGGAGAGCAATTAAAATCCTCTCTTCTCTCCATTTCTGTCCAGATCCTAAGGGAAAACGAGGAGACAGAGAGATTGTGTCTGGCAAAAAAAAAGAAAAAGAAAAAGAAAAATGAAATCTTATCTCAATCAGAGAAACCCATTTTTAAAGGTTGAATAAAGACAAAAGAACTATGAGCTTATGTGGGCCCCTCATATTCTGAATCAAGGACATTTAGGCCAACTGAGGACAAAACACTGGCACAGGCTAAATGTAGCACATATTGAAAACCCCCTTTAGTTTTTAGGGGGCAGCTATGATTTTGTATGCTGAGATTTTTAGGCTAAAAAAAGGCTTCAAATCTAAGGTAGAGTATCTATTATTATACTGATAGGTTGAAGGTTCATATGAGCCATCATAGCATTAAAAGGGAGAGGAGGTGGCACATAGATACGTGGAGAGAAAGAGAAATGTGCTTTTAAAATGTGCCATGTATATGTCCAGTGTAATGCTGTACACAATTGTTGGCCTAAAAACAAAGCAATTTATACAGACTCATTCCTCAATATCAGAAAGAAGCAGGGCTTGTTGAGGAGACTGAATTTGCATAAACTGTGAACTGTCTGTGTGTCACAGAAAATTTGTAACTATTTTAAGTAGTTACTATACCTGAATCAAAATAAGGGGGTATGCGTGAATTTCTTGTAAGGTCACACAAACAGGAAAGTGAGATAAGCAGGTTTTCTGATGGGAATATTTGACTTCTTTATGTTTTAATTGGATTGGAAATTAGCTCAATTTGTCATTTGCCTTTTCGGTTGTGAAACTCCATCAAGCTTTGTTTTTTCCAGCCCATTGATGGGTTGCTTTCGGTGAAATCGCTGCAGTTTTTAAACTCTACAATCATTGAAGATGTAATAGGACAAATAAACTGTGTTGTCAAGCAGACACAGAATAACGAGCTGTTATGGGATTCAAATGGAAACCTTTTCTTTTTTTTTTTCAAAAGTGGAGAGTTCTGGTGTTTCTTGGAGACTGCTTATTTGGCCTTGTCTCGTCATCTTCAGACTCTCCAATCAGCGCAATCAGCCCAGTCCGGTGCAATCACCATGCCCAATGAATAGAGCTAAAATGATTGGTATAGATTGTCAGTGTCCTACAGAGATGCTGTATCTCCACAGAGTCAACTTCTCAGGCGCTGAGCACTGGCTGATTTTCTCCACTAAAAGACTTGCAATTTTGACATTTCAAAATGCAGTCTGGAAAGTCTGGCTCTGCTGCCGGGGTCAGTTAAGCATAGAAGCAGGAGCTGATGTCAGTTACGAATAAATGTAAAACGAAGGCCAGTTGAGGCAGCGAAGTTTCTCCAGGAATCCGATACTGTAACTAAGATAGAAACCCCCTTCTGTTTCAAACTTACAGAGCTCTGCTTTTTCTTGGATTTTGGTTGTTTGGACCTCTGCACCTTTAATAAAACTCCCCCATCAGTGCAGTCGAGCCAGGCTCCGATCAAAGTCCCTATGGGCCTGAGTGGACAGACTAGCTCCATACTGTGACCAATTAGTCTCTCAGACCCTGTTATAGAAGGAGACATGGTGAGACCAAGCCAACTAAATTAAAATAAGTTGCAGCATTAGGTTGTCTGGAACATTTTCTGAACTTCCAGTGGTTGTATTTATACCCTCTGGAAGAAAACCATGTTGCTGAGCATCCAAAACTTCATCCAAAACTTCAGAGCAGCTTTGGTGATTTCAGTTTGTAAAGTTGCCCAAGATAAACAGCTGTGTGGCAATGAATAAACCATGTGGGTATCCAAAACACCAGACAGAAGAAAATAACTTGGTCAACGATCAGCACAAAAGTTTGAGGAAAGTTATGTTCCAGCAAATAATTTGACCAATAAAGAGCCAGAGGTCCATAGAAACAGGCAAAACATCCCAAAGCATGATGACAGTGCAGTGTGGACTTTGTTACTCATTTTGAAAATAATGCTGCAACTTTACTTGTCAGTCCCTGGTTTGAAGTAATTCCTCATACTTCTCATTTAACTTTTAAATACATATAACATATAACTGTTTCATCGTTTCTCAACACTTCCACCAAGAGTAACAGTAAACATTTCTACAGTTTCTCATCAAATGTAGCACAGTATGGCAGAACAGCAACTTATTATGATGAAAACCAATCAGGGATGGGGTTGGGATAATTCAATTTCAAATGGATATTTAGACAAGGTGGTAACGAGTAATACCAGAGATGTTTTGAATATAATAAAGAGAAAGTGCACTCTGTCACTGTCTGGGGAATTTTGAAATCCTAAAAATGGCAGCACACCAACATAAGCCGTACTATCAGCCAATCACATGTTCAGATTTTGCGTAGCCGCACAGCTTTTATGTTTGTAACAGATCCAACAGACAACAACACTACGCGTCTAGATAAGACAACAGTTAAGACTGCTCGACACCATGGTATTAATACAGTTAAAATTGTAAATGTATGCATTTACAAAACTATCTTTACAGCTCGACTATGCGCCTGACATGGCTGTTTGCAGTTACCGTGGCAACGACTGCCACATGTAATCTAACACACACCAGAAATTTAGGCAGCTCCCCATTCAAAGAGATAGGGGTCTGGTCTCGGTTGTGATCTCGCTGCCCAGGGGCGTTTCAAAGGTGGCACCATAGTGCGCAGTCTCTTTATTATACTCCAAACATTTCTGATAATACTTTTATTTTGATAGATAATTGTTAATGGGGAAAGTTGTAACGTTGTTCTGCATGCACAGTTGCAGCGTCACTGGCCGTCCTTGCCAATGCGCACTCAGTTTCCAGCGGTGTCAGAGCTTGTTCAGACAGTAGTCTGCAGACCTCTAGGTCTTGCAAGAGTTGTCTCTCTTGCTGTTTTTCTACACAAACACCAAGTTAGCAGCATTAATGCTGAAGGTCCCACAGTTCTGCTGTTGTAAAGGACACCCTGTCCTATGTAGCACTCTCTCTCCCTCTCTTACCCTCTGTCTCCCTGTCCCTACAACACCCGCACCCCGCCACCCCACCTCACCATCCCTCCCCTCCCTATGGGGGACTAGTGGCATGTGGTGATGAATAGTCAGATCTGAGGCAAGAGGACGCACAATGTAGGTCGAGCTCCGGGGGTTGTCGTCTACTGCTGTGTCTATGTGTATTTATATATGTGTGTGTGTCTGTTGGAGCAGCTGAGGGGGAGGGGT
>OMLF01001270.1:8418-21954 GCA_900302615.1 Holocentrus rufus | reverse complement strand
GGGTATGGCATTTTTAGTTTAGTTTTTCTTTTTTACAATTTAATGTTTTAGTTTTGCTTATAGTTTCAGTTTTTTGTCAGTTTAAAAAGAAATAATTTTCTACATACATTTTTCAATCAATGTTTAATAAAAATACCGCAAAATTTATAACCCCAAATCCTTTTTTTTGTTGTTGTTGTTGTCCTGCACAAAGTTTGCAAAGCTTTGTTTTTTTCTTTTTGTTCATAAGGTCTGTTTTAATTTTATTTCTGTTAATGACTATGTATTTCTTTTCTTTTTTTAAAAAATCACAGTTTCAGTTTCAATTTACAATAGTTCCTGTGGCTGTTGCCAGACAACTGCCATTTTATACTGTCCTGACACGGGTTTATCGGGTTTATTGATTTTCCCTTGTCCTCTGCAGTGGCTCCCATGCAGATGCACATGCCCATGGCCAGCCTGCCCCTGCTGACAGACTTCTCCTCAGATGATGACTCAAAGGCCAAGACGCCTCTGATTGTAGGTCCACACCTGCCTCTGGAACAGCTGTCATTAACCTGTGTTTAGGTGGCAGGAACAACCTCACTTTAAAAAAATGTAGTCCGGAATACTGTCTCTATTCTATTTTTTATAATCTCTAATGTGAGAATAAACAGAATTTGGATGAAAACGAACATGGCAGTCTTATTTATTATTCTGGATGATTTGTCTCTCTCATCCCATCAGAAGCTGCAGGACACTGTCATTGTTGATGTGGAGAAGCAGGTGAAGGACCTCCTTCAGGTATGTTGCCCTCAGTATCCTGCAAGTCATCACATTGTTATATATATAAAAAAAACTATGCTGTCAGTTCTTGATGTAAAATGTTGCCATTAACCTAATGCTACGTTCTGACCAGAACTCCCAGCTGCCCCTGTTCAACAGCACCTTCCTGGCCAATCTGCAGAGTCTGAAGGAACAGATGGAGGAGACTGACTGGAAGGTGAAGCCTCGCGCACGGACAAACACCGAAATATACAAAGTTAAACCATCTTGTCAGTTGTATCACGTCTATATCTAAACATTGTGCTTTCTTTAGAGCTTTGAGTCCTGGATGCATCACTGGCTGATCTTCCAGATGGCCCAAGAGAAGCCTGCAGTCCCCACCCCTCAGCCAGGTTACTACTGTCAATCTACCTCTCCCCTGAGCTTTGGCTTACATTTCAAATGCTTAGAATGAATGCATCAGTTGAATAAGATTGATTTCTCTAGGTTATCAGCAAAAATTTCAGCAATAATCATGCAAGTGAGAAAAAGAGATGCAAAGAGTAATGAGGTGGAAGTGAAGAAAAATGCATGCTTTGGGGCCACGATTTAATGTATGATGATACACCTTGCAGGCTTTGAATCTTTCGACTTCATAAGATGTATAGCACTGCCTTTTTTGGATGCCATCATTTCCATCGTGTTGCATGCACAATTTCATAATTGCTGCAAACAAATGAACACACAGTACTTCATTTATCGGCAAGCATTTTTTGACAGTCATGGACAAAAGAGAGGGAGAGAAGGAATTTTTATAAGAGCAGGTAGAGACTTCTCACATCTTGCCAAGGGGAATAACACACACAAAAAGAAAATAAAAATAACACATAAAGTAACACTTCTTAGTGCAACAGTCAGTGTCATTTCTTCAAACTGTCACTTCTCACCACGTCCCTCTTTTCAATTCACATCATCTCATCTCAAACATTGATTCAGTCTAGACTCAGCAGTTATCCCCATTGATAAAACATGCTAGTCCTGTGCTCGCCTCAGCAGTAATCAATGATCGATGACACGTCTTTAATGTCCTTGTGTCTTCTGCTCTCTCCGTCCCTCAGCCTCTATGGTCAAGACCAAGTGCCAGCTGGAGGCTGCCGGAGTTGGAGGCGTGAAGCCCGGCTCCTTCAAGCCCCAGTGCGATCAGCAGGGCCACTACCTGCCCATGCAGTGCTGGAGCAGCACCGGCTTCTGCTGGTGCGTGGATGAGAGCGGCAACCCCATCGAGGGCACCGCCATGCGCGGCAGGCCCGACTGCCGGAGAGGTCCAGGTACGACAGCAGCCGTATCTTTACGTGTACAAGAACAATGATTTAATTGATGGCTTTTCCCTCATATTTTGTTTGTTTTCTCCATCAGTCCCTCGCCGCATGATTGCTGCACCCAGGATGATGCAGCTGAAGTCCTTCAGCAAGGATGGTGAGTGTCTAAGATTAGACTCCAAAATTCAGCAGAGCATGATTTTCTTTTCTTTTTTTTCCCCACAAGCATTTGTTGGTGGATGCAAGTCATCAATTCTTCCTTCTTTTTCCAGATGCGAACTAAATCAATGTGGCTGGTGTGTCTCTTCATCAAGCAATCTCTGCAGACATCTATTTCTTCACGCAGACGCCCTTACAGTCATGCTGTTTGTGATTCATTAATCATTTAATCTAGCAAATGTAATCTTTTACAAGTCTCATTTTAGATGCAGCTTCATGAAATGAAATTAATAGATGTCTGTTACATTGTGCTATTGTTTTCTGCTTTTATATACTTTTGGGGTGTTCTCATTGACATTTAAAGCTTGGACTTGATAGTCATATAATATATGATGCAATGTAGGGGCTCAGCCTGTGTATCCTTGTTCCTGAAACATGCTGTAAGACTGTGTACAAGGAAGGGATTTCTTCACAGATGAGGTGTTGATTGAGAAGGTTGAATAAAGTTCGCTATGTAGCTAACTACTTGAAATTGACTGTGAAATGAATGTTAAAACTAACACTGAAATCAAAAATAAACTTATACCTGATTAGTTATGGTGACATTGCTCACATACTGCTATTTGGGATGGTGTACTTTCTAAGATCCAATTTCATTTTTCTTACAGCTAAAAGTTGTTTTTACAATGAACTGGGATTAAATTACAAAGTAAAAAGACAGTCATGAATGCACTCGTTCACTGTAATGCACTTTGGTATAGCAGAATAGATTCATAGTGTTGCAAATGTCTTGCAAATGTGGCAGCTTCCACAGCTTGTTTGCCAAGATAGACATAAAGAGCTGTGGATGTTTTGCAGAAGTATAAGAATCCATTAGGAAAAAAAAACTGTTTCAAAGCTGTTACTTAAATAAATAAGCTTTCCAGTCTTTTGCATCTGTCTGTATAATATTGTAATTCTGAAGCATGATTTTAGATAGGCATCCTCTGCCAGATATGATTTCATGACAAGCAATTCCAAGTCCTTTATGTGTCCCAGTTTCCCAAAGCGATCCTTGTTCTGAGATAGTCTTTAAGGAGAGACAGAAAAGAGATGCTAAACAGCCAAGTTGGCACTCAATCCAAAACTTAAAATGAGGTCATATCTTCAAAAACTAAAATAGCAATAAAATTATAGGCATATCCCAACAGGGACCACATTAAATTCTCTCCCAGCTGACCCCTTTCAGTGGCATTTTCACAGTCCTTGGCCCAGCTTAAGGAGCTGCTGGTGTAAGGGCCGAGTTATTCACTCATGTTCTCCGGCTGGAGGATGTATGGCTGCCAGGGAAAGTTAGATCCCTGGAGAGGGGAGAGCATGAGTTTTTCGAAGGCTGAGGGCAGCAGAGTCTGTCCCTGTTAAGGATATGCAAAGATGAACATAGTAATGAGGTGCTTTTGGGAACATTAACTTTGCTTGAAGGAGGCCTAATGTCTGTCCTGAAACAACAGTCTTCCACATTTTGGGGATTTTCAACAAAAGAGAGGAGGGTGAATAATGAACAGAAGAAAAAGAAAAGTAAGCCAAGGATGAAGATAGTGAAATGCCAAAAATCTTTGTATGAACAGAACACAAACATTGGCACTAGCAACAACCACAGCTACTGTATCTACAGCTAAACTGACTAGAAGTTCCTGGTGGTAAAATTGCATGTCGCTGACATCATCATAATTTTTCCCATATATAATGAAAGGGAAATGTAAACATGTCATTTTAAGGGCTGAAAGACTTTGGAGATCATGTTAGCTTAATGAAGCTAACCGCTGGGACAACTGTTAGCTTCATTAAATTAGTTCAGATCACATTAGATTCATTAAATTCATTTAGCAGACTGCACTGCATATAAAGCAATGTGGCAGGGGAGATGTATGGAGTGGATTAAAACGATTTTGGAACTGTGAGTTTTGGAATATATTAGAAACTGTTAAAAAAAATCCTAAACAACAATATAAATTTGTCAATTATACCTCGGGGAAATATAGAGGGCAATGTTTCTGTGAATTTGTGAAAATGCCAGACCTCTCCCTCCAGCATCGCTTAAATGTCAAATGATCATAATTAGCTGAAGATTTATCTAAAACACTCTGTCATCTCAGGATATAAGGCATATTCAGGTAACCGTCCTCGACCATGAACATGAATGACACAGCAGATCTGCTCCTCCATTTGGGACACATCTTCACCCCAGGAGTGCCCGATTTTTTTTGAAGCTTTGCCAACAATGAGACTGATTGTGCGTATAACCCCGTGGGCATCCACAGCCTGTGAAATTTAATGATTTGTTTTCAGGCGCTGGAGTTGAGACTTGGCAAACTAGATGGCTTTATGGAGAATGTCAGTCCTGCTTTATAATTTCTCCAGGTACATAAACTAATCTTCAGCAATGTCATGATGTCCTTTACATTTTTCTCTGCACTGATCCTTCTGCCGCCGCCTAAAGTAAATAAGATTAACATCACTTCTCATCACATCACTTCAACTTCTGTTGCTCCCCATTTCTTGTATTTCATGACCTGAAGTCTGAGAGATGACAACTTCACCTCCCAGCAGGAACTGTGCACGCTCACTCCTGCCTACATCAAACTTGTTGTTGTCAGTAGGAACAACTTCTTTATGTTTGACTATCAGGAAACAGGATGATACATTTATCCCACACAGGGATTACCAGGGTTGGCTCACTCTTCCCAACCTCACTGAAAGTACTGGGTCTCAGACAGGGCCTAAAGCACCTCTATCTGTCCAATAACGTCCTTACCCAGCTGATCTAACCCCTGATCTGTCTGAGCTCCTGGTGCTAGATGTGGACAGTCACCCACTGACAGTAGTCTTGTTGAATGGGACTGAGACAGGAGTCAGAGAGCTCTGATGCAGCTTCAACCTCTGCATGCAGGTAGGAACCCTGTGGGGCGACTGTGCCCAAGCGTCATCCTGGAGAAGCACATAAACACTGTGTTTGTGGACTGACTGGTCTAGGGGAGGGGAAGGGGAGGGTGGGGGGCACCAGCAGCACAACAGGGGACTGAGCTGACTGACATGCTCCCTCTTGAAAGATGCGTGCAGCCTACCAGTGGGACACGATGCCCTGGTTCACCTCTCTGTTCGGCGTTCTCTATTGGATTACTGTCACGCCTGATTTATGTTCTTTGATGTTTGCATGA
This sequence comes from Holocentrus rufus, assembly GCA_900302615.1. Lineage (NCBI taxonomy): Eukaryota > Metazoa > Chordata > Actinopteri > Holocentriformes > Holocentridae > Holocentrus > Holocentrus rufus. Next base: position 16,556 of record OMLF01001270.1, on the reverse strand, counting down.
GACAGCGTCCTTGTTTGTAATAATACGGAACATTATTAACGAATGAACTAGCTTCTGATGACACTGCTGCGAACGCATCCCGTCTCTCCTCGGTTTAATATTGCAGCATTTTCATATATCAACAAGATTTGGCCATATTTCACCCTGATGAATCGCATTAAAATAAATATGTGTAATTTCTGCTCGCTTGTAACGTTTTATTAGCCCTACCCCATAGTGCACCATGTTCCAAAACGGCATGATGAAGAGCAGATGCCCTTGTCTCATCTCCATGAAGGATCATTGTTACTCAATTTTGAACAGTTTTGAACTTTTCATTCATCTTGGTAACCGAACACCCATCATCCAGACCAGTGAAAGTAGAGTCTGTCTCATTAATAATTCAGACCAGTGTAATCGGATCCAGATGACCTAGTGGCAATGGTGGAAATAAGCCCAGGCTGTCCGCAGACTCTTCTATGAACATGGACATCCCGGTAAGTAGCAGCTGTTTGCAGCCATTCAGAGACCATGACAGCAATTAGAATTTAACCGAACTGAAGACTGTCCCGTGCAAGTTCACTATGTTTTCTGTGTGTCTCTGATCATCTCATCTTCAACTGGACAGATGACACCTGCGGAGGCCGTGAGAGTAAGAGTGGGAGTTGTTCTTACACAAGGTAAAGCCAGGACAAAAATGTAACATCTGTAAGTTTGGATCTCTGTCTCTCAGTATGTTGACCATGTTTCTTTGTCTTATTTGCAGACACAGAGGGTAAAGACTGTGTTGTAGTTAGTGAAGACAGACACAGCTTGGACTACAAAACAGGAAAGGATGAGGTAAAGCATTTAACCAGAACTTGCCTCATATCAGGATTCAGTCATACACTCCCTGTTTTGACTGCTCCAATGTGCCATATCTTCTTTCAATTAGGAAACTAAATCTTACTCATTTGATCAAGTTGCAACTGTGGACAACATGCAGGTATGAGAAAACATCTGAACATCAATAATTTACACCGGTCGAATTGTTCTGTGTGAGTTACTCCAGTGAGACTCTGCAGCTATTCGATACTAAATGTTAGCTCCTATTTCCGAATATAAATCTGCAGATACTGCATCCCGAGCTCCTCCAGCCTCTCACTGAGTCCATGTCTTGTGGTTATAATGGAGCGCTGCTGATAGGTGGAGCCTCCAGGACGGAGAAAGCAGACACTTTGATAGATTGCATCATCAAACAGGTGGAGTCTAAGACAAAACTGCACCCAAAAAGGGCAGCATTTATGTTTTATCACTGTTGCAATAGTAATAAACCGACTCTGTCCAGGTTTTGACAGATTTGTTCAGTCATGTATCCTCACAAAGGAAAGAAGAACTGTTCATCTCGGTGTCTTTCATTCAGGTGTGTTCCTCTGCATGCACAACTCCTGATCAAAAATCATTTTAGACACGATGTTGCACTAACTAACCCCTGCTGGGTTTCCAGTTTTACCCAGACGGCAGTACCCTGGATGTCCTGAACCCCAAAAGACTGGTTCTAAAGCCGGTGTCTCACCCAGTCCTTGGATGGTGGGTAGAAATTATGTTTTTTTTTTTTTTTTTTTTTTTTTGGAGACAATAAAAGAACAGGCAACAAACTCGAAATGAAATGTGCACGCAATACTATTATGTCAAATTTGTAAAGAATTCAATGTATGAAATGGAATCCAAGCATCTTCTTTTGCCTCAGTCTTGTAGGAGGGCTGTGTGAGGTGTGTGTGTGCTCAGCAGAAGAGGCCTTTGCTCTGTATGAAACAGGCAGGGAGACATTCAAAGCTAATCCAGGCACTATATCTAGCAGGTAGGTCAATTAGAACACAGGTCAAGCAAACTCTGGCCATGTAATCCATTCACTCAATTACTTTGACTGGCTTAATTAACAGTCCTTGATCACAATCCTATTAAGTCTATTGTTTGTAACTAAGATTAGTGATTGGATTGTCACCTGGCAGATATCACTTGTTTCCTTTTCCGGCTGTTGTGCACAGTGTCGTTCACATTGCTCGTGGAATGTGTGTGTGTTCCTCAGATGCAGCTCCCTGCTCTCAGTGGCCGTTGAATGGAGACTGCACCCGGACAATGTGGAGCCTGAGCTCTGTCGCAGCAGACTGCAGCTGTTTGGCCTGGCAGGAGGGGCCAGCATGACTGACCTCAGAGGGTCAGTTATATCTGTCACATGGCCTGAAGTAACTTGAGGAAATGTCCCATGCCCTCCTCAACCTTAAAGTGTGACTGGGGTCACACTTTAATCATCTTACCCAATATCTGAAGAAAGCATTGGTACCAGGGTCATCTCTGCATCTTTGGTAGATAGTTCTGTCCGGTTCACATGCTAACGCTTTAGCACACATTGTGTTGAGTTATTGTCATATGAAATATGATGATAACCTTTGAGTAATCCAAAATTGCTATTGAATTTTATTCTACGGCCTATATGTTAATAACTTATGAAAACAAAGACTCTCAAAAGTCCATTAACACCACAAAAACAAGCTGTCTGGTTAACTTGATCTCCTTCTTGTATACAAAACAAGTTATACATAAAGTCCTGGAGGTAAGAGAGATCTTATGCCATTGAAAGGTGTTGAAATTTATATGTATTTCACCATTCCCCTAAACAAGCCTAATAGGTGTGTGTCATTAAAATTAAAAGTTCTGGTTTTCTCACTTTCAGGATAATACTAGTCAACATGCTGTATGCTACAGTATGCACCGAGCAGAAACATAGCCCAGCTAACAGAAAAGCTGCACAGATAATGAGGGGACTGTGAGCATTGGATGCCACATGGATGAACATGGATATCACAAATTTGAAGCTAACAAATAACAACCACAACTGTAGCCGATGGCAGAGCAAGCTGATGGGCAAGTGCATTCATTTGATTGGCAGGTGAAGGGCATTAGGAAATTAAAAAAACACGAAAACCAACCAAAAACAAGCCAAATGAATAGAGCCAAATGAATGGAGTCCAGAATAAGTAGTGACAGCTTCTTGCTGCCCCACTCAGTTGGCAGAAACTCACACACAGATAAAACTGGTGCCAATTCCATCATATACCGGGCAAGGTGACCAATGGGATAAGCTCCCCAAAAGTCAGAGTAGTCCTTTAAGACATAGCAGCAATTCTGAATCCATCAGCCGTTAATGGTATGTGTTGAACTCAATATTGATTGCCAAACTCTTCAGAGTCAGCCCACTGGTAAAGGTTCTGGACCAAATCCAATGTGGAGCCACAGCTAGCGACAATCTCCTCCCTTTCCTCTTAAGGGACGCTTTAACAGGAAACAGCAGGACAGTTCTCATCTACTGTATCCATCCACAAGGTTAGTGATCAGTGGTCCTCTGAGTCAATCCCCATTGGGTCACCCATATTCCTTTGAGCATTCAGGTTGGACTGACTCAACCCCGCCTCTCCCACCAATCAGGTGTCCTGGATGATGAGACCCCCTCTGCCTTAGCTTTGGCCCAGAAGGTGAGAGGTTTGGTAACTAAAGCAACTATTGGTCGTTGGTGTCCGAGGGCAACCGAGCAAGAGATCCGAGGTGCCATCCAGGATCTAAGAGCCACGATGATGTCACAGGTGGAATATGGAGCACAGAGCACCTACAGGCTGGCAGAGCTGACTCAGAATCTGCAGGTAATTTATCGGACGGGACATTACGGCTCAATAACATCGCTGTTGTGTCTAAGCACCTTTCATAGGAACCTCCTGATTTTATTGCTGATCTGCAGTCCGTCATCTCACCACCAGATTGTGAAAGATCAGTCATGGGAGAAGAGGAGGGAACAGTCCGAGAGGATAAAAGACAAAATAAAGGTTTGCACATGACAATTCAGTTTTGCACACAAATGAACCAAAATGACAACAAACCATGGTCCCTTTGTATGTAATGACATAATGAATTTTATGTTGTCAGGGATTTCAGTCCCCAAACAGCGATCTGCACCTTTCCAGTGATTGCAGCACTGACCACAGAGAGACCACAAACAAGATGAAATATTTACAGAACCAGCTGAGACAGGAAATGGAAGAACATATCAAAGGTACTATTCTGTGATCATTTAAAGAAAATTGTGCCAGTTTGTGGATATGGGGACTACCATTTCCCCTACATTGTTTGTGTTATCCTGTCCACAGAGGGTAAAGGGAATGTGGATAAAGTACAGGAGAGGGTGGCTAAAATCCAGCAGCTGAGGGAGGCTCTCAGAGAGGAGATGGTGAAGCATGGGGTCGCTAAAGAGAAATCAGACCTGTCACAACAAGTAATACACTTTCTCTGAATGCTTTCATTTTGAACTAGAGATATTGTACACATGTATATCCAGTGTGGTACCTTTTTCTTTTTTTTTTTTGCAGTGCTTGTTAATACCCTTTTATACTTACAAATAGAAATTGTGTGTGTACAAATGAGCTCTCCATGGTAATATATCTATTTTGGCATTTTAATGATCAGTCTCAGTTGGAATACAACAAAGCCCAGGAGCGGAGGAGACGACTCAAGGAGGATCATGGGAGATTAATTCAGGAGGAGGTGGAGAAGATGGAGAGAGAGTTGGAGCAGGCACAGGTACCAGTCGGATAATGAGATGCACCATTGTTTAACATTATTCTGATTCTGATCTATCTTAGCTGAGGATGCTGAGTCTGTTTAAATTTTTGCAAGCCTGTATTACTTTGGGGCTGTGGAGCTGCTGCATTTGCAGCTTAATTCTGTTGTTTTCCTTGTATTTTTATGTTTTCATCCACTTTTCTGGTAGGCAGAGGGTCCCCAGAGAGAGCTGCTGGTGCTGGCCAGAGAGAGGCAGGTCCTGGTGCTGCAGATAGAAGCCCTCCGCACCGAGGCTCAGCAGGCTGAAAGAGACTTGGAGGATCAGTACGGCAGACACCAGACAGAGCTGCACTGTCTCAGGGAGGAGAGCCTCCAGGTGGGAATTATATGGGTTCATCTGAGAAAACTTATGTTCAAGTAATTACCTGCCACATTTTCTCATGAATAAATGTCTGTTTCGTGGCTTTCTATTAATTATTGATTGACTGTGGTTCTATGTAGGTAAGTCTTTCCCAGGCAAAATCCTTTGGCGCACAGGAAATAAGGGATTTGATGTTTCCAGCGAAAACAACAGTTTGGAATAAACAGAAGAAATGGGTAGTTCATGTGAGCAGCAATAGCCGCTGTAGCTGAGCAGGCAAAGAAAAAAACACCACCCACGGAGACTCAAACTTCTTCAACAGAAGATCAAAGGAAAAGATGCCTTAGTAGTGATCAGTCGTCACACTGGTTGATTGCCAAATGATCTACCAACTGACAGCATTAACTGCCTTATTAAAATGGAAAAAAGTGAATATCTTGCAGATTACCACCGTGTCAGATAGAGAAACAGAATCCATTATCAGGAAACAGAGGAACTGGATAGTCATCAAACAGAAGTTCAAAAGAAAAGACATTAAGTGACTAGAAATGTGCAAAAGATTGCAAACAAAGACGTTTTGGCAGTACCATCATCAGTTTCTTCAATCAAACTGATTTTGAAATGTTGATTATGATGGTTGTCGCTCACCTGATACATGGCTGATATATTAAAGGACCATCTTCAGCTTCTGTCCTTTCTTTATTGTCCTCATGTTGTTGTGTGTTACCCCTGTGTCTAGGTGTTCAGAGTGTTTCGTCAGGTCAGTGAGGAGCAGAGGAAGACGTCAGAGAGCAGATACAGGACTCTGCTGCTGGAGGCTGTGCAGGACGCGGTCTACCTGTCTGCTCAGAACCAGCAGCTGCAGGCCGACAACAAGCAGCTCCGCATAGGTGAGTTTCACGGCCCAAGTGGCCACTTTGTTTCTATTAGATTTGGGCGGCTATGCTTGTAGAGGTTTTGCTATATTAGATTTACAACTGAAATAAAGTGTAACAGAAATGCCCAGACATTGCCGTACTTCCACTGCCATTTGTCTTCATAAATTAATTTATCCACAGCGCAATAATTCTCTTCCATTTTCCCTGTAGCACTGGGAGAACTCAAGGATACTCTAGTTGTGCGAGGTGATCCCAAGGCTGAAATGCTATCCCAACAATGAAAAAAGAATGTTTTAATGAGCAGGTGAGCTTATTGTAAATCATGAGGAATAAAACTATTTCACAATGTATTTATTAGTTACTGACACACGGAATAACATTTGTTATTTTTATTTTATCTTTGACATTTGACTAAGCAGAAACTGTGATTTATATAATTTAATCAAACTGACAATAGCACCACTCTTGAGAAATGTGTAACTATGAAGATGTAATACTCATTACTTCAACATCCAATGTAAGTTCAGTGTAACAGTGTAAAAGAATTTTGATACATGTTGGCAAAAATCAAGGCATCTGATGACTGGACATTACACATTTAATGATGTATGGTTGCAAAACAAATAAATGTATGTTTTGGTGTCTGCTGGTCAAAGTGCAGTTTCTATTGCGTGATCATGGATGATCATTTTCAGCTAACATCCAACTTGTAACATTTGAAAAGAGATGGAAAAACAAAGACTGGAAGGAAACATTTTATATAGATGACAGAAAACACACAAACCCCATTTGAACCTTAATGTTTAAAACTTAGAAACAGAACAAGTGAAGAACTGGACAGTGCTGCTCCTTTGTATTCAGTAGGCCTCGGTATTGTTTTGGTGGAGATTCCACTATTTGTAATACAAGTAAGCTGCCAGACCAATCATAGAAACAGGCAGGAGGAAGAGAGGAGTGAGCTGCAGGCCTAAGATGGCCCAGGACAGCAGAGCGTTGACCAACATGGAGCAGGAAATGACAAAGAGTCTGGTGATCCCGCTGCCGTGCTTCAGCACCACAGACATCAGGAGTCCATTAGCTGCCTGCCCTGCTATGATGAACCATACGGCCGCCGAGTATCCCTCCAGGAAGCCCTTTTCACTTGCTATACTGGAGAGAGACGAGACTCCATTGATGGCAACTCCAAATATATATAGATAAAGATTCTGCAGGGTGAGGGGAAGCTGCTGGCTCTTCAGTACCCTCTCTGTGTAAACAGCTGCCAGCCCTGAAACAAAGCAGTACACCAGCACCAGGAAAAGGCCCCAGGCTGTGATATGAAGCCTGGGACTTGCCTCAGCTTCGGTCCTCTCGAGGTCCTCAGAATCCAGGCTGCTGTAACTATGGCACACCCCAGCCGCCATGAGGAGCCCCAGGGCCAGCCACTGAGCGGGTCGCAGCCTCTTGCCCAGACAGGAGGAGTAAAGCAGGGCAGTGGAGGCGATTTTCAGGTTACTGAGGACTTGATATGAGCTAGGGTCCATGTAGGCCTGCATAAGAACTACTAAGTTGTTGTTCAGGGCATAGAGGATGGCAGGGACGGCGTAGGGGGCCACAAGGGCCAGGGATGGAGGAGCACGTAAGGCAGACTTGTCTCCAGTCAGGAGGAGGGTTGCCAGGGAGATGAGGAGTTTGGCTAACTCAATCATGACAACACAAGAAGAGGGGCTGAAAGGGATGTGACCATCTACCTTGGTGAGAGCGATGAGTGGTGCATGGGAGCCATAGATGAGGACCATCAGCCCCAGGAGGACACCCCACTGAAGCTTCTTCACCCACCGTCTCCTGTGCCTGGCTGGGGAACTTGGCCCCACATTCTGGATCACAATCATTATCAATACTGCAAACTAAACACTTAAATAATTTCCTGAATAAATCTGTTAATAATATGAATAGTGAAAAAAAATCAACTTAAGTCATAAATAATCACAATAAGGCTATTTTCAAAAATAAACAGAGCTATTACTCCCAACCACAACAGGTCAATAATAAAATACTTTGATGCATAATTCTCTATAGCTGCATGTGTTTTTAGCTGAATTATATGGGTGTAAGAAGCATTTGCAGGGATGGCTGGCTGTTTTACACGTCCAGTATGAAAATCCAGGCTTAGATAGCTGCTCCAGGCAGCAATGCTAAGACAAGCAGTGAAATCTGAGAGACAAAACCTTAAAACCTTGTAGGCACAAAGTCTGGTAATGAGTGCGCAGGCCTAAGTAATCAAAATGGTCTTTAACTGAGGCAGCAACCTAAACTTGAAAAAAAAAAAAAAAAAAAAAAAGAAACAGTCT
>OMLF01001269.1:5156-17945 GCA_900302615.1 Holocentrus rufus | reverse complement strand
GTCCAAATGCTGACTTCATTTTTCCAACACTCGTATGGCCTGGCTTCGTCAAACTTCGGCGGTACTTTGTAGTTTGCAGCCATCCTCGAACCATCCTCTGCTACCAATGTTGACTTACGTTCAATAAACACGACGTTTATTGGCTTTACTGACCCTTTTATTCAGTACACAAAAACTGAGACACACGGAACAACGATTCCATTTTTCCTCTTCTACCCGAGTGAGCTCACAACCACCAAAACACACACACTGCGCATGCGTGAACCCCCGCGCCAGTGTTGACTGTAAAAAGTGCAACCGAGGAGCAATACATGTTAACATTAGTATCTGTACTGATGGTGTGGCTGCGATGAGGTTTCATTAGCAGGACCAAAGAGCAAAACCCAGACATGCAAACAACCCGCTGCTTCCTTCACAGAAAGGCTTTCATTGCAAAGACGCTCCCAAAAGAGCTTTCGGACATACTTGACAGAGCAGTGGATATTGTCAATTTTAGAAAGCCGCGCCCGTTAAAGAGCCGCCTGTTTTCGATTCTATGCGAGGAAATGGAGGCAGAGCATCAGAGCCTGTTGCTATACACGGCAGTCCACTGGCTGTCACAGGGGAAGGTTTTGGGCTGATTGTATGAGTTAAGAGAAGAACTCAGAGCCTTCTTGACAGAAAAGAAATCTGTATATGCAGAGCTGCTCGCAGATGAGCAGTGGTGCGCAAAACTCGCGTATTTGGCTGACATTTTTATGCACCTCAATGAGCTGAACATTAAAATGCAAGGCAAAGAAGAAAACCTCCTCTCCTCGTCTGACAAACTGCGTGGCTTCAGATCTAAGCTCACACTCTGGCGTTCCTTTGTGAAACAGGGCAGGCTGGATCTGTTTCCCCTGTGCAATGTGCATGTAAACAGCAGCACACTTACTGACTTCATAGCCCAGCATCTGAAATCTCTCGCCGAGCGATTTAATCATTATTTTCCATCGGAGTCTTATGCACAGTTCGATTAGGTCCGTGATCCTTGGGAGTTCAGGCGCACTGGAGAGCGCAAAGGACTGCTCACTGCCAACACAGGAGCAACTGATGGAGATCAGGGAAGACTGCACATTGAAAATGAGATTTGGTGACATGGAATTGGACAGGTTTTGGATATCAGTGGGAAAAGATCAGTGTTGGGAGTAACGCCATTAAAATAAACGGCGTTACATTCAGTCAGGACCACTTTAGTCAAAATAGTTTATTAGTAGCATACAGCATAATTACATTAAACATAATTTAGATTTTGGCGGTATGGCTCTGTTCTGGGTCCCCTGCCCTTCCATGTGCATACATGGAAAGCCTTGAGGCAGGGGGGCGGAACCTCCCTACCCTTCCATGCGCTTGCATGGAAAGCCCAAGGTAGGGAGAGCAGCAGCAGCAAAATCCCCAAAGGGAACAGAACAGAGCAAGCATCAATGACACAGAGTGACACTGAATAAGTCAGGTAGAATGAAGGGAGGAGCTGGGGAGGAGGTGGGTTGCAAAGCGGCTTGCAGAGGAGCAAGCAGCTGCAATTAATGGCATTATTTATTCAGTAACAGGGTAATCTAACTAATTACTGTTTCCATCGCTACAATGCCGTTACCATTACTGACAATTAAATGTGGTACGTTACTATTGAAGCTAGCACACTCATTGAAGCTGTTGTCAACATTCGCTGAATCTGAACGCACCCCTGGCTCTTTCAGGCAACCACGAGTTGCAAAGTTTTTTGGGGAGTGAGGGGGCCGGGGAGGGGCAACAACGACGTAAGAGATGATGATTCGCTAAAGTAGAGTCACATTTCATGGTAAGCCAACCAGAGTCCGAGTTCAGGTGGGAGGGTGTTTTTACACACAAACCACAACGCGCGGAGCCGCGCGCACACACACAAACTACCGGAGAATCAGAGATTACAGCAATGGCGAGTCCAGAGTAATCTGAGGAAAAGTTGGCGTTTTCAAGGTGGAGGTATAGGCACTACTTCAACGTCATTGAGGTCAAAGGCAAGAACTTATGTGTCAAGTGTGCCTTATGTCCCGGAGCACGTCCGTTGTAAGCAACTCTAATCTAATGATTAAGTGTACCTGTCTATGCTGTTCTATTCTATGCAACTGGCTTGTGAAACCTGCTCAGAAAAAAAATCCAAATTCTTTGACATATTACAACTTTTTTTTTTTAAAGTAAATAGTTACTTTGCCTGGTAATGAGTTACTTTTATAATAGAGTAATTTAGTTACTAATTCAATTACTTTTTCGGAGAAGTAAAACTATAACTAATTACTTTTTTAAAGTAATGTGCCCAACACTGCTCATCATCGGCATAATGTATGGCCTTTTGCATGTGTGGTTCAAAATACCATGTGCACTTTTAACAAAAGGGTTCTTTGTTGTACCAGACTTGTACCATGCTTTATATTGAAGAACTCTCCTCTTTTCAATAGGGACACATGTACTATTGCTTAATGTGATCTGTTTCAGTTGATGAGTATTTAAGTTTGTGGCTTCTCCAGGCATTACGCTCTACCAGGCAGTGCCTTACTTTGAATCGATGGGCTCATATTCATTGCGGTTGCCTGTGCCAGTGTCGGCACACATTCAACTTCCCATCATCATGACGGCCCTCCTACCTCTTCTTGCACTTGGTAAGATGATGTTTTTCTGCTGAGGTCTGTCCTATCAGGACCCAACTCTGAACCAGGAAATACTCCCAACATGACAAAGGAAACCACTGAACGCTCTTGCACAGTTAAAGGGATAGGACACTAAAATATGTCATTTCTAATTAAAATGTTTTGTTTGTCATCACTGGGTGTAGAAACCCTCACAGAACTGTGAGAATGTGAAGTCCTTTATCTACAGAGAGAGGCCTATCAGCTGATTTCAGCTGAGTCAAACCTGCAGTTTTGCTGGAGATTAAAAGCTACTTTCACATGTAAGAGTGGAAGTAGCTTTTGGAAGTTGTGGCAATATTGTTACACTACAAGGGGAACTAAAGCCCACTCAGCCCTGTTGGAATGTGTTACTGTAGAAATTACAGCCTCTAAAACTCCATTCTCTTTTTCTCTCAGATCTTGGCGGATGATTAAGATAGAGCTCAAGAATAATACTAAATAAGAAAATCTGTGTTTTTAACTGGGTTTACCATCTCTTAAAATTAAATACCATCAATACATTCCTGGGGTTATTTTGTGCTGAAGTGCTGCAGTTTACCTTTAGGTTGTATATGCTTTCTCTTAACCTGCCTTGACTAGTTATGTAAGTAATTCCTACATTTCATACATACATAGAAAGCCTTTTTACAACCCCAAGACAATGTGCTTGAATGTACCTGAGCATTTCAGCCTTGAGTTTTATGAGAGCAAAAGAGATAGTGGAGTGAGACGTTTTCCATTTGAGACAATGTGAGTCAAGTGAATCTCTGATAAATCAGATTCATTTTGTGTTTATAGCAGTATAGTTTTTAGCTCTATCTGAGGACAAACATGCTAACCTCAATGCTGTCTTCTTAGGGGCTTTTGTAACAGTCTGGCAGCTACTGAAGGAGAGAAAACAGCATCTGGAGAGATGGAACAAGAAGCTGAAAAGAAAGTGACAGTCAAAGACGTGAACGGACCAAACAGCAGGAAGATCCAGAAGACAACATGTCAACCAAAGTGATGGTAATGGACACTGAGAGGAATCGCCAGTTATCAGCTCCCCGTTTGGACCATGGCAGTAGAAAATGTTGCTGCGCCTTGAATTTTCCTTTAAGAAATGATTGTAAAATTAAAAATAAAAAAGATCTTTTATTTAGATGAAGATGTTGTATGTTTTTTTTCAATCTTGACAACTGGTCAACAAATTCAAATTCTCCACCAAATACTTTGTACAATGTACTTTTTAATGGGAATATTTTGAGAAAGCACATTCCTCTTGATAATGCCAGTATGAAGCTGAAATGGCAGTGCTGTATCTGTCCAGCCTATAAATGCAAAAAATACATGGGAGAAAAGCAGCTGTAAATTGGTCGTCAATACCAATGACGCATCTCCAGTAGTTCATTTCTGTAGTCCACAATCTGCTCCAACCCTCTCCATACCATCTCCTTGTCCATTTCCAATGAAAACGGGCCATAAATCTGCAGGCAAAGTTCCAGTGATGTTTTAGCGAGGAACCTCTACCAGCCATAAGCTTTGGTCCAGACGCCTTTTTTCTTGAACTCAGCAGAGGACTTCAAGGCCAGCAAGGCAGCTGGAACACATCACGAACACAGAATGACACTCAGAAAAGCAACTCAGAGCAATTTCAGCTCAAAATGAAGAGAGAAGTCAGTTGAGACAAAAAAAACATAGTTTTTTTTGTGGTATTTGTTTCTGAGCTGAATGATACCCATATGACCCACCTCCATAGTGAATGGTGGGGAAAGTCTGGGATACTTCCCAGAAAAATTCATCTACAAAAAATATATCTATTTTTTTTTAATTACATGGATATCTACATGAAAATCTACAAAGACGATCAACTGCCATTGCAGAGTCTAGAGATTTATTTTTTTTTTTTTGGAGTTGTGGTCAGGAAGAAACCTCCATCTTAGCAAAGGTAGATGACACTAACAGGACAATATTCATTACTTAATAAAAGGCCAAGACTAGTCCAGTATGTCAGAATCGGTCTAAACCTACAAAACAGATGTCTTAGATGTGAAGAATTACAGTGGAAAAGGAAATAATATGATCATACATATGCAATAAGTCCAGACACTTGTGGGTTTGAAAGTAATAAAGTCTTTTATTTGATAGAGCTAAACACTAAAACCAATGTGAAGACATGAGGCCGATACAGGTCGGTATTTTTCACCACCTCAGCCCTCTGCAAGGAAAGATCTATTAACTTTCAAACTCAAAATGGCCACGGTTTTGTTAGGCCACAAGAATATATTTATGATCATAACATTCCTTTTTTTCTTGCTCTCCAATGCAGGAGTCTTTAATGGATTTGACCGAATTGGCTTTTTCACCATGATGATTTCATAATTTGCCTGAATTTGCAAAGAAACTGCACTGAGATTTATTTTTCACATCATCATCATCATCATCATCATCAGACTGTGCTTGCGTGAATGATTTAATAACTTGTGGATATCCAAATTAGCTCAAGCGGGTTTACCTATTAAGAAGAACAGTAAGTGCTGTGTATTGTATTTTATGCTAGACATGGTTGACTCATGGCTTTTACCTTTAGCTGTGCTGATGGATGTCGCCGACACACACTGTTCAGGAGCTTCTGTAATACTGAGGAGCCAGTCTATGAACTGAAACACACACACACAATGCATATTATCATCATCTTTCTTAACTCTAACAAATCAAATCCTCTGCAATTTTCACTGATTTTCCATAACTAGGTGAAAGTGTTCCCATGTAAACATTGTTTTCCAGTTTGAATCCCACTGCTAACCGCTTCAAGGTGGAAATGCTCACTTTCTGTGACTGGCTGCGCCAGGGCTCTTTGGCCAGAAGCTTGGTCAGGCTGTGAGACAGTCCCAGCAGGCACAGCGGCAGGGCGTGGTCAGTGAGCGACTCTGCACCATAGAGGCCGTGCTGGAGGGTGGCAGGCTTGGAGTCGAGTTGCCATGGGAACCAGTGGGCCCTGATGCCAAGGAGAAGGGGCATGGAGTGGTCGGCCCAGGACACCACGGCACCGGCGAAAACCTGTAGCAGGAAGTCTGTAGCCTGCAAAGGAGCATGGGAGATGAAGTCCTGTTTACTATATGCAATATGGTAGGTAGGACATGAAATATTTTAGAACTGATGCTATTGATTGCTAATACTTTGCGCTGCTGATATTCAATATCTGTCCACTTCCCAATCCAACTCATTTCAATGGCAATGATATTTAGAGCAGAAGACACTAAAACCGACACTGTAAACACTACTTCTATTCATGCATATTTGTATGGAATCTATGGACTTCCCGCAGACAATCAATGTAGTATTTATCAGTTACACAATAAGCCAAGGATGTAATCAATCTACATCCTTTTAGATAATTTTCATAAAAGGCCAATATCAGCTCCATATATGAGCAAAAAGATAATGTGGCAAAATTATATATTGGTCTAACCCTAAATTTATGTAGCAAAAGCACATAACTCCCTAGTTTTGTGATCCTTGTATACTTCTCACTATCTTGAACATGTGCAAAAACCTGTCTGCACATGAACAAACCCAAGTGGAGTGGAGTGACATTCCACACTAGCTCATGAGCGGCAGCCTTTTCAGTCAGGGAACCCTCAACTCACACCTACATGTTCAAACACAGACTTCCCTGTCATCTGTGGCATGTGTCAACAACACACTGGCATGCCTGGAAATCCCACGTCACGTTTTTTTCCCCCCACGACTGGCTCAGGAACATACCATTCTGGTGTTTCCACATGTGACGGAGGTTGCCCCGTAGGCGACATTTCGGATGTGTCCCATGAGCTCCAGGAGCCACTCCACCCGCCTGGAGATACCTGAGACACAGGGAACAAACCATCTCAGCATGTGGGTTCACCCAGGAGTGGAACAGAAAAACAACATACTGGCATATGAATCAGTCAATAAATTTGTGTGCTGTTGAGATTCGTGCTGCATTCATGTGCTATGAGAATAATTAGCAATTCAAGTTTCATGATGTCACTCATCACAATTTAGGTTTTCTGTAGTCTTTGCTTTTGGTGAACTTTTTCTCTCCAAACACACATGCATTTGATAAAGCACATTTGTTTAAACTGAAACACTGCAGTGTCATGGAGTTATGACCACAAAATTACTCACTGACTCCCTACACTTGACTGCAGGGATTTCCTAGTTGGTGATGTCACAACTCAGGAAGTCTGGGAAATCTGGGTCATGAAAGCTGAAGCGAACAGTATTTTCTACAAGTATCTTTTTACCATCTGAAAGCTGAGATGGAGAAATTTCTAACAATATTTACAATCTGCACAGTGTTCTCTGCTCGTATTTCCCAGCTGAAAGGTTAAATGATCATTGTATCTACCTACTTTCCCCATCTGCTGTGAATGCAGCATTAAACCTCCCTGGCTGCAGTTCCTTGTCTGACCTGTGTTGGGGCTGGCAGCCAGACGGCACTGATAGAAAGTCTGGAGGAGAAGCCACCCGACTCTGTGGCTCGGCGAACCACGGAGCGCGGCAGCGATGACGTCATTGAGACTCAGCAAGGGAACTCTGCCCTGGGACGTCAGGTAGGCCAGAACAAAGCAGGTCTTCTCCATGTCAGCCTGAACAGTAGAGTGCAGAGCAGCTCATGATCATGTCCAGCTACACACGCACACAGTGTTTTATGCACAAATAAGGGTTATGTTCAAAATCTGTTTTTTTCTGTAGCACATTTGAGCTAGGGTTAGGGTAACCCTAACTCCCCATTAATAAATGTTCAAATTTTCTTTTTTTTAGATAAATGAATAGATAAATGTGTGATGATACCATAATGGTTTAGTGACTGAATAATATTGAAACTTTACCAACAGAAAACTGAAGGTGTCAGTAATACTTATACAACTTAACATAACTTTCTTTTATTGGCTTAATTAATCTTATACTTCCTTTGCTTGATAACCTATTTGTTCTTTATATGTAAGTGTGCTTGTCACATCATACCTCTGTGACTCGAGCAATTCGGTTGATCTCTGTATCTGACAACTCAGACAGACACTTGGTGATTCCCACGTACAAATCCACTTCATTATCCTACAAAAAACAAATTAATGATCAGCAAAAAGAAGCTCTCCTGCATACAGTGCAAATCCCCAGGGCCTCTACTCGAAATAATTAACTAATGAAGTATATTAAGTAGCCTGACAGTAGTGTGTCAGCTGTTGACATGCACAAGAAAAAAATGAAGAGATATCCAGTGTTTTTCTCAAATTTAGGATATTTCTGGATAACCTTGCCTTGTACCTGGATTTGGTTGGGCATGAGGGTGAAGATCTTCTCGGTGGTAGAGCAGAGGATGGTCCAGCAGTTGTTTGGGGGGTTTGGGAGGGCCATGGCCTGTGCGAGGCCCTGCAGCAGGGACTGGCAGAGGGCCAGACGCTGGGCTCGAAGATCCTCCTGGAACTGCTGCAGGCCCAAGCTCTCCATGTAAACCTGGAGCTTGTCCTCAGCAATGTGCTTCATCCATAAACCCAAGGTCTTGTACAGATGGCCCCGTGTCCGATACTGAGGGACAGATATTGTCAGCAAAACACTGCAGGCTTGGTGATTCTGGTCATCTGCTAGGTTTATTGCATGTCAGATTGTGTGATAAGTCCAAAGTACCAACCAGACATAAACCTACATCTTACATCCAACATCCTGTGTCCTACATATCCTATATCACCGATCCTGCACCCTACATCCAATATCAAGTGTCCTACATCCAACATCCTGTCCTGTCACCTACATTCGACATTCAATGTCCAACATCCTACATTCTACATCCTGCACCAGTATTCCTTGTCCAGTGTAATATATGCTGCATCTTCTGTCCTACAACCTATATGTTGTATCCCTTATCCAACATCCTACATTCAATATATTGTCCTATGCCGTCTTCCATCCTGGATCCTATGTCCTGAGTTCTACATTCTGTGATCTTTATAGTGCCCTCTATGTCCTCCCTCCTTCCTACAAAATCCCCTATCCTACGTCCTACATACAGTCTTGTGTCTCCCACATTGCATCCTGTGTCCTTTGCCCTTCTTCCTACTGTCCTACACCCACTGCTTTTTGTTGAGTTCTGATTCATCTCTCATTCATCTATGACACCCCAAGAGCTCATCTAGAAACTGGAAAATGTGGAATTTGATGCACAGGGCTTTAATCTTCATTGATCACCCTTGCTACCCTCAACCACTCAAGACAGTTTGAAGACAGAAGGAGAACTTACACTGAGACTGTGCACAAGGGGAGGGGACAGCCATGAGCCCAGAAACAGAGAGGCACTCTGGGAAGACTGTGCTTGACACGCTGCCAGCACTACACATTGATGTTGCACATCCTCTCCTACGAAAAACAAGGTTTCAATGTTGATGGTTTGACTCTGCTAGCCCTTTTGTACAACTGCATGTATTAGCAGGCACCCTTACCAAAGCTGAGCCTCATCAGAGGTGACAGGACTGCATTCCAGTTAATGGGTGGGTATTGGAAACTTGTCCCAACTGATGCCAGGGATACCAGCGCAGTCTTAACCAGTGCTGAATGGGCAAACTCTGGACCTGTGTGCAAGATTGAATAATTTTTTTCCCAAATGAATACCCATTTTACAAATATAAATGGAAAATGCAAATAGTTGCTTGTAACAAAGTATAAGTCTACTGACAATTTATGTCAGTATAGTTTGATGCAGCAGAATTTTTGGTTCACTAAACATGTTTGTAAGACTGGTCCATTATACTATGTAATGCAGTAGAAATAGTAGTTATGATTATGATTATGGAGGATAGCGTGTTCGATGCATAGATTCATGTGTATGTTATGTATTAAAATGTCTTAAATGATGACTTGATTTGATTATTGTACATCATTTTTGCCATTATGTGCTTCCTTCAGCAGATTCTGAATGCAAAGGTTCATGACCACAACTGCTTTACGCAGGCAAAACTTCATTAAACGAGTGATGTTACAGAATTAGTCCCTGAAGGTGGCAAAAGTGATGGAATTGATGCAAAAATAAAAGACTGAACAAACAAACCTTTCTTTCCTGCCTCTGTGATGAAGTTGACAACTGATCTGATGATGCTCTTCTCTGAGAGATAACTGAAGTCCTGAGGAACTGAGAGGATTACAGAACATGAGGAGAGAAAAAGAGCATTTATCAAACCAAATAGCTGTTTAGATAGTGAACGTCTACAATAGGTGTATTCTATCAGCTGGTTAAAAGGAGATTCATTTACTTTCTGATTATCAGAAGAACACAGCAAAGAAGCAAATAGAGGGATTCCTTCAAGAGTTGATTAGTACTGGGGAAGGTTGTTATTTGTTTATTATTTTTTTATCAGCTTATGATGCCAAAACATGAATTCAGCAATATTTCAAAGTACCACCTAGTGTGGTCTTACAGCAGTGTCAAGACTAGTTAGAAAGTACATGTATGATTTTATAATGCACCAACTAATAATGGTCATTCAACCACTATGGCCATTTTATACATTTGAATCCACTCAGCTGAATCAGCTGAATGGATTTAAATATTGAAATATTTGGCAAATGCGATTTTTGCCATTTCCTTTCAACTTTTCTAATTGTAAACAACAACAACATAATGCATAAAAAGTGCTTGAATGGAAACCAAGGTTATAGTGTCGATTAATTTAAGTTCAGTAGGTTCAGAGAATGGATAAGTCAAACCCAGTGAGATGGGGGCTCACAATGTCCCCTCCATTTGGTGCTCAGCCCAGCAGGCTTACCTGCTGTGTGACTGTGGCTAGTGGACATATTGGCCAAATGCAAATGACCCACCAGACAGGCACTGTTGGACTGCAAACCAATGGCTCCTGAGAATGTTATGATCTACAAACAAGAGACAAAATAGTCCAACGCACAAAAGAAAACAAAGACAGATCAATCCAAGTAGCATCTAAAGAATCAAACCAAAACAAAACCAGTACACTTCTTCCCAAACGTCCCACATAAATGATGCAGGCTCTCCAGTCAGCAAAAATATGCATCATTTCTCATTAGAATTGGACAGGCCTTTTGCATTTCAAAGTCTTCCATTATAGTGTTCCCATCAGGCCAAATGTCAGCGTGTTTTCAAAAAGCCTCAAGACAATGCCAAGACAGAAATTTTAAAATTCCCTCATTTATATAGCACATCCATTAGGCCAATCTACAGATTTTTACACACCTTAAAAGACAGAATGAAGATGCATCCTCACTTTACACCATTGGTGTCTGATGTATAAGCTGAGATATCATGTGTAATGGACAGGCACATCCCAGACAAATTATATCATTTATACCAGTGGTCCCCAACCACCGGGCCGCGGCACGGTACCGGTCCATGTGTCATTTGTTACCAGGCCACAGAGAAAGAATAAATAATTTATATCATTTCCATTGTATTGATTATTAGGGTCTGATAGATGTTTTATTTTGAAAAACGACCGCATTCTCACATACTTTACATCTGTCTGTGCCCATAGATCTGTGCCTCTTAATACGTCAAGACGCTTGTCTCGGTCACTTCTTTGCAAAGGGGAAAGGGCATTATGGTGAGTTGTATTTTTCATGCACTAACATTTGTTTTTATGTCGGTCGTGTCATTACATTTTTGCTGTACTTATCCGCTACACCTTGAAGGCCGGTCCGTGAAAATAATGCCTTACATTAAACCGGTCTGTGGTGCAAAAAAGGTTGGGGACCGCTGATTTATACTACTATCTGTAATAATATGAATGTTTTCTTAACCTATTAAAATGCAAGATTTATAGAGTAAAATACGCTCACATACCTGTGTGATGGCACGAATAACTTCATTCTGCCGGCTCTGCTGCTGGGAGGAAAGCTCGCTCTGACTCTTCAGCTGTAACACAGGACAACAACTGCAGTGACATTTCCAATGAGCTGACAATAACAGAATCAGGGACAAGAAAGAGCACGGGTGCATCTGCCCTGATCATACCATGCATGAACAAAACAGATGAACTCTGACTTGGCTTGTCTGCAGTGTTGCTAATCTTGGAATTGAAATGTATTTTACTGCTGTGGTCACTGGAAGGTGCTGTCCAAAATGTGAATGCTTGGCACCACCTTGTGTCAGATCTCAGGCCCTGAGCAGCAGTCCTGACTCTGTCACACTCAAAGTGTATTTTTATACAACTACATAAAACTATTTACCCATGACTGACTCCACAGGTTTCTCTGTAACTAAAATGAGAATTTATACTGGTTGTGCGAACAAAGTATAAATGGATGCAAATGATATTTCAGCTCTTTTACGAGTAGGCTTGTGAATTTAAGGTAGAGGCATGAGTTTACAGATAAAGGTGCATGTTAAAAACATGCTGATATCAAATACAGATAAAATATTCAATCAATATACAGGTGCTGAATTTTCATTTAGAATGAGTTGCAAATCAAAAACGCATGGTATGTAAATTTTTCAATCTGACCTCTGATTGGATGTCTTACCTGGACGAGGTAACTCTCAGATCCCACCAGAGCCACCAGGCCGTTGACGGCGGCAAGACGCTGCATAGTGGGACAACCCTGAAACAGAAAGCCAAGTAAGGCCTCTGATCACTCAGCACAGACTGTAACATACACACAACCAGGATTCCTCACCAACATTAAAGCTGCATCATGTTCATCAAAAATTTGCACATCTGAGCCAACCATATAAACATGTTGGAGCCCTTCTCTGTCTTTGACTGATAAAACCACTGATGTTTTACATAAAAACTGTATCCAAGGCAATTTTAAAGAGGAAATCATTTGTGACCATACCTCGGCTAGGAGGATCTTGATCCAAGCAGCCAGCAGACGAGGGTGGATATCCTCTGCCTTGCCATGACCGCAGGCTGACAGACCATGGACCACCAAGCCTAGAGCCAGAGAGAAGCCTGGGGTCTGGACAAACACACCAAATCACACATGTATAATGACAAAGCACCACCAATAGTCATGAATAAATCAGGCGCATACACTGCATTTACAACTTAGGTTAGACTGATATAAAGCAGCACATGAGGCCAGTAAAAGCCTGTCTGTTCACCCAAACACATCTCCCCCTCCCTCCCACCAAGCACTACAC
>OMLF01001251.1:14617-26684 GCA_900302615.1 Holocentrus rufus | reverse complement strand
AGTAGGGTAGCATTATTTCCACCCATCGATAATCTTAATCCACACATACTGGCATGCAATTCAACTAACCTTTTCTGATGTCAAACACAATTATATGATTAATGTAAAACATCAAGGGTGCAGCCATAAATGTATGGATGACAAGACAACTCAGTAGATAGTAATATTTTTATTCTACATATAATATTGTTTCTGATAAAGACAGTCAAATTCTCATGCAAGATTTCTGAATAAAACATCAACTAACAAAAACACAGCACACACATTCCTCTGAATAGGATACTTGCTATTAGATCATGTTGGCCAATTATTGTGATAATGTCAGATACTAGCAACTACAAAAAAGTTATAAAATATTCAAACCAATTCTGAAGAACAACAAAAAAAGAGCAGGAATTGTATCTTTGGTAAAGATGAGGAATCCAGGACGTATCAAAACAGGAGTATGAAACATTCAGGGGGGAAACCAACTGAAATGGTCAGATGTGCAAAGAAACTTTGAATAAGAGGAAATGACATCGTTGAAAATGTAACAATTAAACAGTCAGAAAGACACAAAGGTATGATAATGATAGGCAAATTCACTCCATTACAATCAAACAACAAATGAAGGTGCATTTAAATGCAGGAGGTCCATTGCTTCTTTTTAACTTTATCAATAGGCAATTCCCTCTAAGGCACCCCTTCCCTTTGATGGAAAGAAATTTCCCTACAAATTGGAATTACAAATACTGACAGTTTCCTTTTGATATTTTTCAAATAAGCAGAATCAAACATTTGTAGGCCATTTCCAAATACAATCTTGACACAAATACTCATTTTCTAAAGAAAATATCATGCCAAACTCTCAAACATCATTTCAGCTAAAGCAGAGCTTTGTAAATATCACAGGCAATTCATCTTACAACAGTCAAGCTCCTTTCTAATAACCAAGCTAAATTTCTGCCAGTGTAACATGCCCTGTAACTATTCCATCTTTCTGATCTTAAGCACATCACATAGACACAGTCATGCCTATTTGTCCTTCATTGCTCAAAGAAATCTTGTAAACACAAACACAGAATGATTAAAAACATAAATAAATGGTGTCCCTTAATTCTCTTACTCAGAACAGGCGAAGCGCAGTCTGGCGACATTGGAATCGGGGTTAAATAAAAGCAAAAGCAGGGATTAAAAAAGCAAGACACACCAACTAAAACCCATACATGAGGTTAATGATAATGAAAACTACTTATAATGACTTACTTACTGGAGGGCTAAAACAGTGACTATAACACTGAGCCCCTGGAAACACAAAGAGGAGACTGTCCACGCTGAACTGCAGTGAAAAGCAAGCAAGGGGAGGGAAGTCAACTACCCAGTGTACACTTGTCACAACTCTCAAGCTGATGGAAAGTTTCAAGTCTAAGGAAAAACCTATGCATATCCATTTGACAAACACTCAGAAACACTTTTGGTAACATAAAATAAATTGAAAACAAAAAGAGGTTTCATCTGACACGCGGCAAACTGGACAGGTACAACTCTACAGACCTCTTCTATTTATAAAGAGATTTTTTAAAAAGAAAAATGAAGAACTAATCTTTCACAAAATATTTTAAAGACCCCATGAAACAAAACCAGAGCTCTCTGCCACTAAATAAAAAACACATATAGATATCAGTTTTGCAAATTAAAGATCTGGTAATTTTGACCTTGTGGTGATATAACCAAACATCTAATATTAATACCTGCTTAAAGCCTGAATCATCAATTAATCACACATGACAAGGCAGTGAGATATGACTGAAATCATTTCTTCTGAATGAAACTTATAATGATCATGTTTGGTTAAGACAAATTTGACAGAATATATTACCAGGCCAGAGGAGGAAACATGATTTGGGTGAATGTTTATGGTCTCTATGAGCTCCTTATAATTAAATGTATCTTACAGACATGTATTTTACTTATTAATTCAAGTCATTTTTCACTTCATGGGGCCTTTGAATACTTTACATAATCAGTCACACACTTTGTACAATCTACTTTCAATAACAAACAATTAATCCACACACTTGTCGAGAACAATTTACAATTACAATCTAGCTTTTTTTAAATATATAAATCAGGACTAGCTCTTAACAAACTAAGAACTGAGTATTTGGGGCAGAAGGTGCATGTTGGGGTGGGGGTGGAAGATGCAAAAAACACAGAATCCTACTACATGCTTTCACACGAACATGCTCTCTCTCTTCAAATGGCAAATCATTTAAAAGTAAAAGTGTCCACATCTGGAAAATTCTGTAAAGAATTAGTTTAAAACTGAACAATGTAGGCTAATGGCCTATGAGTGTGAGCCACAGAGGATGCTTATAAATCCCCTTAAAAGACTTTTTTTTTTTTTTTTTAACTAACCCACACCTCCACAGTGAGGTCAGAGGTCAGCTACAGAGCTGGTAGATTAAGTGTCTTGCTCAAGGACACTTCAGCAGGGTGGATGCATGCCGGCACAGGGGCTTCAACACGGCCACCCTGCTGCCCCACATGTGATTCATTTGTGGCGTTCACACAGCACGGTGAGAGGAATGTTTTTTTCTTCCTGGGATGCCTTGACATTCAGATCATTATTTTTCACCATCGATCACCATTGGGGGGAAAAGTGCCAACATGAATTCTTGTACGTTTCTACATATTTCTTCATATTTCTGCGCTCCAATCTGGATCTTTTCCTCCAAATGAGACCAGACTCTGGTGAAAAATAAGATCCAAACTTCAAAACATAAAAAGGTATCCTTTTTTTATGCTAGCTCTTGTGGACTCCTACTGATTCATCTACAATCCCCCCACAGACATACGGACTTTCCCGATCAACAGTGCAAAGGCTTAAATACGACACGCACGACTCATGGTTAGCAGAGCAAGCTAAATCGACAGCTTGTGTCTTTTTTAAGGGAGCATGGGTGGAGATGTAAGGCACTACAGTCTCGGAGTTGGGAGCGTCCCTTGCATCCTTCAGACCTCCACTATCATCCATCCGCTTGTGGAGAAATGGCGGCAGCACTGAGATGGAAGGGCGTCTATCCTCATCCTGAAACTCCCACACACTGACGATGATCGCTGTTTATCCTTTCATCTTCACATCTTCGCCTCACATTCATGATCTGCGTCCATGTGGTCTCGAATAGGCTCATCCGCAGAGGGGGCTTGGGCGCGGAGAACGTACTGTGTCATTTATGCAAACGGGCGATTTCCATAAATACAGCTGATTCCCTCCAGGCTAGGCAGGCGAGGGACAATTAAAGGCTAGGCTTGCTGGCGTGTGCTACCTCTCAGGAACAGTTTAAGAGTGATGGACAGAGCGTGGAAGGAGCTTCTAGTGAGGAGGAGAGGAGGGTTTGTTTTTTGTTTTTTTCCTGTGCTTACAGTCGGGTGAACGGGCCCACGTGGAGCGGCGCCCTCAGCTTGGGCGAGGAGCAGGAGTTGGTGGTGATTGTGGAGAAGGAGGGCGAGGAAGAATAAGGGGAAGAGGAAGCAGATGAGTCGCCGCCGCCGCTGCTGTTCAGGGTGAAGACACTGGAGATGGCCACGTCCACAATACCTTGGCATAGCTCTGGATACAGTTTCCTGGAGGAGGAAGAGATAATGTAGGAATCCATTTGCTCTCACGCTTGTTAAACGGAGCTGATGAGCTCAAAGAGAGCCGACTGAAAGCCTTGACAATCCTCAACTAACTATGACCGATTCGATTTCCAGCATAGAAAATCAATTCCAGTGACACTTTTTACACTGGAAGACATTCAAGTTCGTTATAAAGTCAAAGTTCCAAAAATAAAATATTCATTAGGAGCCGAGCATGACAATGGCATAGCTTTGAACAATAGAAAAATTTTTCAAAGCATTTCCTATTTCTGAGTCTGAGCCTCCGAGGGAGACAAACAAGCAAAAAAACAAACAAACGGCGGTCTGAGGAGAGTGGAGAACATGCCACCCAAGACTCTGAGATAATTTTAGGTAATTAGGAAAATGAATTCAAAACTTGTTTTCTTCGTATAGCAAACAGAATCCAAAAAATTCTCTCTAAATGTAGACTGAATGGATAGAAATGCCAACGCTACCAGATGAAACATGAAATGTGAGCTTTGCTGAGAAAAAAAAACAAAACTGGAAGAGGAAAGGAAGAGAAAGACGCTAACAAGAAAGATACTGACTGTGCACAGGCTGGAGCCCCGTTGATCTCAATCAGCCACACTTTGAAGCTCTCGTCCACCATGAAGTCGAACCCAAAGAGCTGGAAGCTCTGGTAGGACAGGTGCTTGGTGCTGATCGCTGGCTCGATACATGACAGGCAGCTCCTGGAGATCGGACAGAAAAGTCACCGTTGAGAATGTCAGCGCTTCTGCAAATAACACCAACGCAACTAAACATTTGAACATTTTAAAGGGGCATTAAGCGATCTATGACCTTCATCGACTGCTACGAGCCACGAGTAGGGAAAACATTGATAGTCTCTGCCCCTACCCCACTACAATCCCTTGAGTGATGGTCAGGTCTCTATTTGATGCAAACAATAAAGTCACATTTTCACAACAGAAAGTGAGCTAGCCAACAGAAATACCTAAAGAGGTAATATATCACAATGCAAATACTATACCAATAATACTGCTGAGAGATTTACTTGAGAACAAGACTTATTATCTTTCACTGTTATTATCTGTCATAGTTGAAAAGTGTTGCAGTGCTGGTTGGACTCCTATAGTGCCATCTTCCATCACTAAGCAGTTGAAAATGCCAGTAAGTAATTCTTGAAACTTGTATCTTGAAACTCTAATGGGTGGCAAGTTTCTGTTCCAAATCAGAATATGAGCCAGAAAGTGAGTTTTAAAAGCCAGAAACATGAGTTACATGAGTTATTAGGTACTGATCAGCACCCCTATAAAACTCCTGCAGATATATTATGGTCGTTTTATGTCAAAGGACAGTGTAGAAAATACTCAACAGGCCAATTTTGTGTGTAAAATTCAACATCAAGGGTCTCACACTCTGGAAGAATGGAGTGTTTTTTTTGTTTTTTTTTTATCCATGGCAAAACACAAAAGAGACAGCTGTTTGAGCACTTCATCAATGCTAAGCTAAGTGCAGTGCTAAGGGATGGTAAAAATGTTTGTATTGTTCCATTAATCGAATGACATGTTTATAACAAGAGTAGACAGCTGCTGTATTACCTGTGATCTCAAACAAAAGTAACAGAGAAGCACCTACTTTATGATCTGCTTGATCTGAGGTAATATGGTGGTCTCCAAGGTGATGTTGTGAGTGTTCAGCAGGTACTGCCTGAACTCATCGAAGAACATCTCGTTCCCCTCCTCGTATCGTCCGTAGTTCTGCGAGTGCTCCTTCTGGATGCAGTGGTTGGTCAGGTGGCTCGTCATGTCCTGCAGGTCCGAGCTGTTGTAGGGCTCTGAGGAGGTCCGCAGAACACCTTCCCGGTACAGATAGATGTTGTACTGATGGTCCACTAGCACCCAGCTCCTAACAGCAGAATAACATAAACCATAAGAGACCATGTCATAGACCACCGCCTGTTTCCTCAGTCCAAACAGACTAGCATATCCTCTGTCAGTTTATTATACATGTGTGCCCAGGTAAAGACTTGCCTGATGTCAAACTTGCGATGACCAGGCTCCAGAAGAAGAGGTTTCTCCAGGTACTTCTGAATAACATGAACCTGTCCCTGATTATCAATGTACTCCAGCAACTGATTTGCATCGTGCGATATCAAAATCCCAGCACCTGTTGCAATAAAAATGATTTATAAGTGAAACACCATGACACTCCATTCCACTGTCACTTCCACTCCACTCCAGAGTTTATCCATCCATTATGCACTTAGTATAAAATCTCCAAACTGTCAACAATACAATCGGTAGATTAAATGAAACAGGGTTGATTAAAGTGAGGCCCGCAGGCCAAATGTGGCCCTCCACAAAACATTCACTTTACAAAAATGTCCCAAGAGACTACTTAATATTTCTGATTCAATTTAATAACATTTAAGAAGTCATTCTGAGAAAAACGGCTGATCACTGCTTATTTGCATCTTGAACAGAAAGAGAAAAGGATATATTACTGCTCCACAGCACATATTTCATGTCAGTTCTTTGCTCTGAATACCAAAAAGTTTGAGCACTCCTACAGATCAAATAAGAAACAAGAAACATGAAACATACATGATAATACTTACCTTTAGCTCCTGCGGATGACTTGGCTATCCACACTGTCCCTTCTCCATTTTCCTTTTTAGAGTGATATGAGGCTAAGAAAACTTCCCGCTCATCTGTCTTGGGATTGTTCTTCAGATGACTAATGCCATTCTTGGCCGGAGCCACAGGGGTGTTGAGGTTAGTGGGATAGATGATGTAGGACTCTGGGAACCAGTTACAGGAGTCAGAGAGCTCTGGGCTCGTCTTTATTAGCCTGTGTGATGTTAAGGAAGAACAAACTGTCAGCTAATGCAACATCCTTTGAATAATTTACTTGTAGAACACACTCAGCAGTAGCATGAACTGACAAGACAAATGATGCAGATAAGCTTAGATGCATACTTGACCAAGGACGCTTTTCTGCAAAGCTTGTCTGCTCCTCTGTAGTAATTGACCAGTTGCACCAGTCCTGGCTCATGACCTGTCGAGACCAAGTGAAGACATTTAAATGCATTCAAATACCTGCCTGTGCACAGCTTAGCTGGGCCTAGACTGCAGATGCAGATGGGGGACACTGCGGTCCCTGGCAGGGATTTTATATCTTCCCACAGGATGCTGGAGCAAGCAGACATACAGTGTTATGCATCTGCACAGCCTCAGCACTGTGTCATCTCGGGTGGGTGGACATCAAAGAGACAGATTACTGCCTGCTGTAAATGCAATAAGGAAAGAACCAATTACCTAGACGTCCAAAGGGCAGCCTGTTCCTTTCGCCCAGCATTAAGTTGAATCTGGGATTGTCTCTTTTCAGCCTCTTCCATTGTCCAGTTGAGAGGAGGATTTTGGAAACTTCTGCATAGACAGTGCTGTTGTCGTCACGGGTGACAAAGGTATACATCGGCGCATTCATAATGCCACAAAGCTGACAGAGAGGACGTGGATAATGAATAATATAACAGGACCGTTTAGGTAGCTTGCTGGCTAGTTGCGAGGCTGACTGGTGGACACTGCAGCAGGCAGACTGGGGGTTATCTCCTCTGTCTGTGGCATGATGATGAGTCAGTCATGTCCAATCCACACAAGATTGGTGCTATAAGGCTCCAATTCAGAAGTCTAGACAAAGACAAGCGTGTAACTCACAGCACACCAAGGTTAGCTACTTCATGCTGCTTAGCTAACAGAGTTTCTCATGTGTGTCTCCAGATTAGGGTGTGACTGCTGGTGCCGGCTCCTGAGGCTGATCCCGTCTGGACATTAGATCCTGTGTCCGGCTTTGCTAACTGACCGCTACCAAAAGTCAGCGGCTATCCAGGAAACTTTGTAAATGTTCCGCCTGAAAGTCAAGCACTAAATACGTTATGGTAAGAAACACTAGCTAGCTAAATACTGTGACAATGGTGGCAATCACGCAGCCCATTTTCCCCACAGGCTGCCTTTTATTCTCTTAAGCTCAGCAGCCGCTGTCATCCTCAGTCGGCATCATAAACACAAAGCGCTCCGGTTGTGGTTAGTGTAGTCTACGCATACACCTATATATTTAGTTAGTTGGTTCAGCACCGCTTTAAATGTATAATAAATCCCAATTGGCATTTTGAATAAAAACTATTTAAAAGTTAATTTCATTCAAACGTTTATATGTCTCAATTTGGTATTTAAATTGATTGGAGTAGCATCTAAGATACTACATATCCCAGAAAGCAAAGCGATCAGCCTTACAATTCTTTAACGGTTTGTGGCCACAAGATGGCATCCTCGTCTTCCCCAGTTTTCTCTGCTCTGTTACCACCACAAACTTCAGGAAATAGGGTTTAAACTCAAGAGAAAGGGTTCTGCTGGCGGTAAGTCCATTTCGCAGCTTCAGAGTCACTGAAACTGACTAAATCGTTGCACTGAAGTTCACAGAGAGATGGAATTATTTGTTTAACCGTTAACACAAAGTGAAACGCACTTATGCCACGTTCAGGTCGAACCCGGAGGATAAATGGAGCGCTCCCTAGTTGTGACACGTTCTGTGTGGCGTTCCATTATTTTCAGCTAAATTCTTCATCCTCACTTTTAGACTCTTTTTGTCTTTGTTTTTGTATTTTATCAACACATTCAATTGAGCTCGTGTTCCTTTGCTGTACTTTATAATGTAGGTGCTTATTCACACTCTGCAGACCATTTAAGTGATAATAAAAGGGACTAAAACAAGGTTTGAATGAACGAATTGGAACGAGGCACCACAACTCCTCATTTTTACGGACAAGCAGCTGGCGGGAACAGATAATCGACACGACAGACTAGAGCAACTAACAAATAACGTTTTAAACGTTGTTATTTGTACTGTAGCGTGTGTTTTCTCTTGTCTTAATACGACAAGAAGGGTGCTTATCACTAACAGTAAGTGACATTTCTGAACATTGTCCTAGTTTTTAGGTACAGTTTTGTCTTTCCCAATCAATCAGTGTACAAACGTCGAGGCTGCAGCATCATTACAACTGAAATATCTCAATTTTAAAAAGAGAGTAGCTATCTGACAAACATAATTTCTAGAGGGCCTCACATTATATGCCCTGCGGATCTGCTGTTATGAAATGTTAAGTTTTTGTGCATGGGTAATGGGTGATGCAAGTCTGCCCCGGCTGTTTCTGGGGTCATGTATTTTTAATGACTCCTGCCCCCTGTCCTTCAACAGGCTGGAGTAGGCCAGGCATGAGTGGCGCACACCTGGACGAGTGGCAGAGGAGGTCCTTTGACATTTCATCTGGCACCTGTACACCTGAACAGACGGCAGACGCCTACCGGGCCCACATCCTCTCCATTCAGTATGCATGGGCAAACTCCCAGCTCTCTCAGCCCGGAATGGCCAGCCTGCTCAGGACTTACTCGGAGCGCTATGCCGCAGTGCTGGACTCGGACGACCCTCACACAGGGCTCAACAACTATGCAGAGAGCGCGCTGCACCTGGCCCGCAGTCAGAGGAACTACAGCGACAAATGGGAGTCGTCCCTGACCGTGGGGAGCCTGCTGGAGCTGCCGTGCGTGCAGAAGATGATTCAGGCAGGGACAGAGGGAGGAGGCTCCCTTGTGGCACCAGCAGATGTTAACATATCTGTTGGACAACAGAGCAGAGGCGGCCCTCTGTCTGGTTCTTTCACCGGAGTCAGGGCAGAGCTTCCATTATTAAAATCGGCAGCACCCCCACAGCCTAAAACAGAGGGTAACGGCGCCGCCAGTAATCCTCTGGGTAGTGCGGCGGAGAGGCCAAGAGGCTTTGATGGGATGTCAAGTAATCCCAGTTCACTCTCCCGACCCCCAGCACGTGCTCAGCCTGTGTTTGGTCATTCCTCTTCAGTTCCTCCGCAGGGAAACCCGGGCCCTGCTGGTGCCACACAAAACTACCAGTCCTCCTTCTTCCCCACCTCCAACCAAACGAAGCGGAAGAATTTCTACAACCCAAATGGAGGGGACGGGGGCAGGGGGGCACACGGAGGTCAGACAGGACCCGAGCCACGGGCCGGCACTAACTTCAAAACGGCTCGAGAGCAGTTCATCGTCGATCAGCACAAAAAAAATTCCCATCAGCCCCAGAGAGCTCAGGCCCCTGGGATGGCAGCGGCCATGAAGAAATCCCTGGGCGCCAACAGGCCTCGAGGGACATTCTCTAAATTTGTGTCACCTGTCCCGAGACAGGAGGAGGAAGAAGGCGGCGCAGGCCACAGCTCCGGTCAAGAGCCTCAGCTCCTGGATGAGCGCCTGAAGAACTTTGAGCCCAAAATAATCGAGCTGATCATGAGCGAGATCATGGACCACGGCCCTCCTGTGGCCTGGGATGACATCGCTGGCCTGGAGTTTGCCAAGGCTACTATAAAGGAGATAGTGGTGTGGCCCATGCTGCGGCCGGACATCTTCACCGGCCTGCGCGGTCCCCCCAAAGGCATCCTCCTGTTCGGACCCCCAGGGACGGGCAAAACGCTGATAGGGAAGTGTATAGCTTGCCAGTCAGGCGCCACGTTTTTCAGCATCAGCGCCTCGTCACTCACATCCAAGTGGGTGGGCGAGGGAGAAAAAATGGTGCGAGCCCTGTTCGCCATCGCCCGCTGCCACCAGCCAGCCGTCATCTTCATCGACGAGATCGACTCCCTGCTGTCCCAGAGGACGGACGGGGAGCACGACTCATCGCGGCGGATAAAGACAGAGTTCCTGGTTCAGCTGGACGGGGCGGCCACAGCGGCCGAGGACCGCATCCTGGTGGTGGGCGCCACCAACAGGCCTCAGGAGATAGACGAGGCAGCCCGTCGCCGCCTGGCAAAGAGGCTGTACATCCCCCTGCCTGAAGCCGCCGCCCGACAGCAGATCGTCACCAACCTGATGGCCTGCGAGAAGAACCAGCTCACACAGGAGGAGCTGGACAGCGTGGTGGCAGGGACCGAGGGCTTCTCAGGGGCCGACATGACCCAGCTGTGTCGAGAGGCGGCGCTCGGGCCCATCCGCAGCATCCAGCTCAGTGACATCACCACCATCACCCCCGACCAGGTGCGGCCCATCCTGCACAGTGACTTCCAGGAGGCCCTGAGGACTGTGCGGCCCAGCGTCTCTCCGAAAGACCTGGAGCTGTACGAGGACTGGAACAAGACTTTTGGATGCGGACGTTGAAAAATCTAAAAAATGTTGAATATTTACAGACTTTCTATGTTGCGTAGAGCACATATATGAAATGCAGTTACTTGTGCTATTTTTCATGTTTGATTTCTGTGGGATTTTTTTTAATCTCTTGGCAGTTTGATAAAATTAGATTCATTATTGTAATTCCACTGATAAGTCTCTGAACCATTTACACAGATATCCTGCTGCCATTTCCTCCGAACAAAGATAGAGACACAGGGTTATCAAATTATCAGCGTTTCAGTACATATCTGACATTCAGCTATTTAGTCCTTATCACCTTATGTGCTGTAATCCTGATAGATTAGATAGTAGATAGTAGTGAGAGGTGGATGGATTATTCTATTTCAGTCTTATTTCAGATCGCTGTATTGAGAGAACAAATTGTTCCCTGCAGGTTGTATACTGCAGTAAAATAACTTTCAGGAGTTTATGATTCAAAGATGCTTTTCTTTAAGTGTTGATTTGACAGCTGCTTTGTGATGCAGCGGGCTGTGCACTGTGTGTACGTTATTATCAACAGACAACGGATTCATTGGCATGTGAGTTTTTGGATCAGACAGCTGAAAAATAAAATCACCCTGTTGACAAGGTTGCTAAAAAAATTCTGTGACACTGTTTGATTTAATGACCAGTTTGTTTCCAACACCTGAACTCCTCAGAACTTTTATTTTATGAACTGTGGGTTTCAGGTAAATTCATACAAATTTCTGCTTGCACTGATATCTTTTTAAACTCAGAAAACAGCATCACTTTATACAAGATTTTCACAATGAATATGCAGATTTAATATTTATACCCTCTATTTCATAAAACGTCTACTTTGATCATAGATTTTAGTTGGTTTCATTATTGTTCTTTACTTGTTTACCTTAAAATGTAATTTGCCCATAATAAAATAAAAGATTGCCAAATATCTCCACTCTAAACTCGTTCCTTTTCTGCCACAGGAACAAAACACTGCAGTAGAGAATACATGGTCAGTGCACTGTAGCTTTTCCCTGCTTGTTCCTGCCCATCTAATCCACAGAGGGCAGTGTGATCACTTTAGTTATGAGCTTCACAAACTCTAGATCTGCACGGTGTCACCAGCATTTCGCCTTAATTCTCATGGTCCTGAAATGTTCCTGAAGCTGGATGTGCTAATCATGCCCGCGGAAGTTGGGCAACATTGACGGTATCCTGGGCCTCATGATAAAAAAAAAAAAAAAAAAAAAAAATTTTTTGTTTTTTTTTTT
>OMLF01001251.1:3446-14597 GCA_900302615.1 Holocentrus rufus | reverse complement strand
AAAAAAAAAAAAAAAAAAAAAACACTTTTTGCTTTTGCTTTGCCTCCCTTCCTGTTAAGACAGCAGTGGACCCAACAGGAAAATGTGTTACAGCAATGCATGCATTTTATTTTATTACAAGAAGCATGTGCCAAGTAGTTACAGGAATTTTAGTGCTTAGGTCATAGGCCTGGTCATTGCTTTGAAGGTGTATAAGTTCACATTATATTTATCTCAAAGCACTGTCCAGTTAATATTTTAGCTATTAGTGTAAAAAAAAAAAAAATCCAATATGCTGCTTGCCCATCCTCCACACAGCAGAAACTTTGATCTTCCTGTGCCAACTGGTAGTTCTGGTCAGCAGGGATTTTTAATGTTGTTGATGTCTTTTGAGTTGAATGCCTCACTGGTCACACATACACTGAGCTGTTGAGGAAGGAGACGATTATAGATTGTGCACACATGAAATGAAATTGTCATGCAATTTTCATGAAACAATCTTTGAAAAACTGGAAGACCATGAAAAAAGACTTTCATTTATTTTTCATCTTTTTGTCAAGTCCCTGATAAATATTTCAGGGCTGTGTGGTTGGCCACAGTGTTGAAACTTTGTTGAATTAGCCAGCAATGGAAGTAGTCACACATCCCAGAGGGCCGGCGGGAGCGTCTCCGAACACCAGGAGTCCTCGCAGCTGGACTGGGACAGATGCACAGAATTCCTCTGGTGCTGACGGGATCCCCGTCCCGCAGAGGACCGACTGAAAACTGTGCCACATGGTGCAAGCTTGTTGCTCAATTACGTGACTGTGCAGCAATGTTGTCGTGGTCATATCTGAGGATACGCGGCCACAAGCACACACTTTGCATGTTAGTTCAAAAAATGCAGTGGCAGTTACCGCTTTCATGCTTATTATTACATTTTGGAACCTGGACATGTAAAATCGAGGCTTATTTGCCAGCATATAACAGAAGAAACAAGAGATACTGCAGATTTGTAATATAACTGCATGATATTTGAAAAATTAAAGGCTTGAATTTAAGTCTAAATAAATAATGTTAGGCCTTGGCAGTGCTGCTGGAGAGCTTAGCAAGTCATTTGTACTTCATTTCTAGCAGTTTACTATCAAAAAGGCTGAATAAAATTTTTCGTTTTACCCTGTCCCATCATAGGCGACTCATCCAGACCTGATGGAGTTTCTTAATTAAGGATTACCTCTGTCAGATGAATGCAACTTGCACCCTTTAAGGTGTCTTAAAGGTCATTCCCCTTTCCCAACTTTCTGATGGTCAATTAAAGATGAATAAACGAGTGTCTGGTCCTGCCTCCTCTATACTTAGAGAGAGGGAAATAACCTCTGCCTTGTCCAAGAGTCTCTTTCAGATGGGGCAAACACCTTTTTCGGGACAGGTTCAGGTGTTCCTCAGTGCTACAGCCAAACCAACAGACAGAAGTCAGTGAAGTGCAAGTTGCAAGTTGGACATCGACTGTCCGAGAAATCAGATTAGACCTTAGTGACCTTGTGTTCGAAATGCAAATAGGTCAGTGTGCTCTGTCTGATTTCTTGAACAGGCTGTGAAGTTTCCAAGATGATCCACTTGCATTCTGGGAGGGACGTCCTGCCATGTGAAGTGAGGGCCAAGAGGGGCAAAGAAATGGTCATTTTAAAGGGCTGCTACTATGGGTTTATTCATCCCTGTAATCCTGTCAAGAGAATCAGCCCACCTGGTTGAAAACCAGCAGTCTAACCAGTGACCAAATTCACAACATTTTAACAATAATCTGTGCAGTGTGGAAAAAAATGTGGTTTTATTTTCTTTAACCTCAAGTAAGGGCATCTCAAAACTGTTGGATCCCACTGCAGCACAATTGGATTTGGTTGACTCTGATTCTTAAAGTGGTGGAGTATTTCAGTCAACTGGCTGAAAGGGGAAGTGAGATTTGGGATTCTGGCAGGGCCAGAGTTGGTTGGCCAGATTATCCCTCTCATGCAAATGCCCTCCCTCCCCTGTTGGGTCCCAGTGAAGCGTGGGGGCTCAGCGCTGGCCACAGCTGCTTCCCGTTTCTGCAGAATCACACAGCAGCCATCTGGACGCGGCTGTCGCTGCACAACGCTGATGAGCTCCTCCGCCGGCCCCGCTGAGTCTCTCCAGACAGGGCTGGCCCTCTGAGCCCCGGCCCCAGCCTTCTGCTCCACTGCCTCATCCTCGCTGTCCCAGCTCTCTGCTGCTTTGCTCCTCTGAGGACCCGCCGGCCGCTCGCTCGCTCTCCTGCTCCTGGACCTGCCTGGCAGATCTCGGCATGCTGGCCCTGAGCTGCAGGGTCTCCACATACACTCCTAGTGTGTGTGTGTGTGTGTGTGTGTGTGTGTGTGTGTGTGTGCTCACTCCCTTGATGTCACAGTTTTAACACTGTGCAGACAAATGCCACTGTGGTGCATCAGCCTTATACTCCATTATCTGTTTGATTATGTGCTCATGTGAAAAAAAGAAGTTTTTCTGCATTGGAAATTAAAGAGGTTTAGAATTCTAAGAAAATATAAAAAAGAGAACTATTTGATGACAGTGTGCCTTTCTACACCGTATTGCAAAATCTCAATGCCATATTGCATATTCCAACCCAGCAGAGTGACTTAATTCAATCATCTTATATCAGCATGCAATTAAATATTTATTTATTCTGCACAAATTAACCGCAGTGTTTTTTCCTCTTCAGTATGTTCTTTCTTTCTAATGCCAGTCATTCACTTTCTCTTTCCTTGACAGGTGGGAGCGAGCAGCATCTTGAATGACATCTACACTTAATTATTTCACAATATTTGAGTGTGTGCAGTGACGTCTCCGTACTTCTTTCACTTTAGAAAATCGGAACGTAAAATAATAAAACTGTGAGAAACTTTCCATCAACTCCAAGAAACATTTTCCTGAGCTCGGCCCAGACAAACAGGCAGAGAACAATAATTATAATGTGCTGCCTGATGACTGGTTCAGTCCATATATTTGAAAACATATGCATTTGTTATTAAATATCCAGATATATAAATGTAGAATATAATAATGTGCCTATGTATGTGCATGTATTAGAAATAGCCTTATGGTCATCTGCAATAAAGCAGTGCAAAAACATGCTGCATACCTGCTGTAAAAAGTTCAATAAATAAATTTCTGGCACTTACTTTTTATTATTTTACTCTTGAGTGATGAAAAAAACATGTCAAAACTCTGTGCATATATAAAATATCTTTTATTGATATTTAGCAAGCATAAAACTCTCATCCACCTTTAAATGGCACATATTATTTGAGTGATACATTTCTCAGCCATCAGGTATAAAACAGAGACCAAGAAAACACTTTCTCTTGTCAAACCAAAAATAGCTTCAGCAGCAGTCATGTCTTTAACTCAAACATATTTAGTACAGTTGAACAGAAAGGGATGCAGCCTTTATCACTACTCTATAGACAAAATATTCAACACTGTAATAAATACAAAAACAGACAAGCATGTAATTGTGGTATAAATAATATGACAGTTGTTATAAACAGATAGAGGTTAAGAGGTTCAAAGTTTGCAATGGAGTGAACACTAAATGGTTTTGGAACCATTTTACACCGACTGTAAAAAAAAATTCATGATTGTATATCCAATATCTAACATCTATAAGGATTTGCTTTTCTCCAAATGTCTCAATGGAGACATTTGGAGAAAAAAAATCTTTAATAACATTGCAGAAAGTTCATTATAGAGATATTTTAATGTAGAGGTGAAAAGCTTTTTTATTTGAAAACCAGAGGGGAAAAAATGCTGCTGCCTGAATATCTAAAAGAAGAGACACATTTATACACTTTATACAGGTGGCAAATGTAAATAAATGTCTTCAAACCTATATAGACTGCGGCAGTACTGAGACACAGTAACTGTTTTGTTTTCTCCACAACAATTCTTCTTTAAAAGAAAAAAAAAAAAAGACGACGAATTTCTTCTGATCCTGATCATGGTGTTTGAAATGAAAAGAGATGAATTTTGTTTTCTTCTACTAACTGAATGTGTGTTTTTACTTCTGACCTACAAACATGCATATTTTGTATAAAAAAACACCTCTTTCAGAGATCAGCGGTGTATTTTACAATGTGTATTTCTGTGTTTATCAAATGTGCGTGTATGTGTGTGTGTATGTGTGTGTGTGTATGTGTGTGTGTGTGTGTGTGGCTGTTGCCGTGTCTTCCACATGTACAGATGGGTGTGTGGGGGGTGAACGTGTTCAGTAGCGGTGCTCCCCTCGCGTCATGTGAGAGGAGAACTCGTACCGGTCTTGACTCCGGTGACCGCAGAGGTTGCACTCGAAGGGGTCTCTGAAGCCGTGGCAGCCCATGTGAATGGTGTACATGACGTGGTCCAGGAAGAGAATGCGGCAGTGTTCGCACCGGTACGCCCTCACCTGCTCCCCGTCGCTGGTCACCACCTTGAAGCCCTCGGAGGCCATCTCCATGCTGGCCCGGATGGCCTCGTACTGCCTCTGCTGCTCCTCCTTCACCAGGGGCAGCACGCCGTTTCGCACCCCCGAGGTGATGTGGTTGGTCAGGTAGATGAGGCCGGAGCCCCCGCCGGCCGGCCGGTCCTCGTTGTTGCTCTCGGTGTCGGTGGAGTCCTGGCCGCTGTGGCTGGGCGAGCCGTCCTTCTCGCTGGAGGCCGACTTGGACTTGGAGAGCAGAAGCAGGTTCTCGGCCGCACTGTCCTTGGCTGACAGGCCGTGTCCCGTCCCCGCGTGGCCGTCCTGCGGGGCCTTGTGCAGCGGGTACATGGAGCCGAGGGCCACGTCGGACGAGGAGCCCGGGGAAGTCTGCACCAGCGGCCGCAGCGACTCGGCCCCCAGGTAGCTGATGGCGCTGTTGATGGCCTGGTCGATGACATGAGGCTGGATCAGCTCCCCGGTCCCGCCCTCGAAGGAGAGGTCGGACAGACGCTTGTCACCTGAGGGGTCAGAGAGGGAGAAGACAAATGTGACGGTCACACTGATGTACATCACATTCTGTGCACCCTGTGACTTTACCTTCTGGATATGGTACCTGTTTCTCTCTAGGTGAGATCATTTAGTTTTTGGTATTAATATTACTCATTGTTGTTGGTTCTGTCTCTTGTATGGTCTCACATTATCCACAGCAACTTTAGAAAATGTTTTCTTCTAGTTTTGTAATAACATTTGTGCAAATGATGAAAAACATTTTCTTAACAAGCATTAAAAGCATTGTTTATATAAATATATATATAAACAATGTCAGAAACAAATTAAAGGCACATATACGATCAAACTGCATATAGACTATTGCATTTACTACACTGCATTAGGCTTGGGCAATATCCAAAATTTAATATCACAATATTGCCTTGTCAAAATATCACTTTATTCAATATTATCTTGATATGTCAATGGGAAGGATTATTTGCCCAACTCAACATTTAAAAAAATCAATTTATTTTATTCTAAATTCTGAAAGAATTATAAAACATGATCGACTGTGTAATTGTGTGTAAAAATTACAAAACTGAAAATATTTGGTATGGTTGCAATTATTGTTTGAATTGATATTATTGGATATTGACCCAAGCCTACAGTGTGTGCATTCTGCAGAGCCGGGGTGGCAAAGAAAAATGCACCACTCTGTGATGTAAAACACACTGCAGCTTGACCTACACAGCTCTCACAGGTGCAGTCACATTTATTTTCAGCAAAAGAAATGGCATTGTTGATGTACAAAGGAAGCAGACTTCAACCCTTACCCACAAACTTCTGTGGCATAGTGCTCTTACGTTTAGCTACATTATTAGCTAGTCTGTCTAGCACCAAGGCTCTGTCAGATCCCGTCTGGCTTAAGTCTTCCCTCTGCTCATTCTGGTTGCTTTCTTCCTTTACTACTGGAAAGCAAGACAGAAAAGTAGGTTTCAGAGTCAAAGTATGTTGAATTTGATCTGTTCATAAGTGATGAATTGTTGGTGTAAGAGGGCCTTGTCTTTCAGTAATAATACATGCCTGACGGTGTTTCCTCCCAAAGCACAGATTGGACTATTCTGACCCATGTCAAGCACTTGGTCTGTACTTATAATATTTGTTTGTGTTCACAGAAAAAAGTATAAATGTATTTTTTGGCCTCAAACCAGAAGTCTATACTACATCAACTCTACACATAAGTGTTTTTACTCTTAAGTGTATTAGTGGGGTAATTTGGTTTACGACTCCAAAGTAAAAATGAAGAATTAAAAACTTTGGCAACTTAAATGCAATAACAAAATTAAATTCAGAATAATTACAGGGACTCTGCATGAGCCAGTGTCCTTCATAAAACTATATTTAAATATGAATGACTTGAATTTAGCCTTACCTGTTGGAGCATCTTGTAATGGCAACATTGTGAACACGGTACACTGACGCTGCATGCATAGCGAGTGCTGCGTTCAGGGTTAAATAGGTCATCAGTGGGTGGAGATGAAGTGTGCATCCCGTGAGGCACTAACCTGTGTAGATGCTGTTCTGCAGCCCCATGCACTGGAGGTAGTTGTGACATCGCTCCTTATGTTCCTCCAGCGAGCTCCGCTGCTTGTAGCTTCGCCCACAGTAGGCACACTTGTGGGGTTTTCCAACTACAACAAATAACAAAATAGTAAAATGTGTGATATCTAACAATTAACAAGTAATTATCCATTAAATACATTTCTCATTTATTACAATTTATCACCAACTGATATAACACAATAGTGATGAAACCAATTTTAGTTCCAAATGCTCAATGTCTGGAAGCACTTCACCAGGACAAATCCTGCAAATCCAGGAAAAATCCTCCATTGCGCAGAAAGGGATTTTTGCATTTTATTTTTCCGGTTTGTTTGGAATAAACAGAACTAAGTAAATTGTATGAGCAGCAATTGCCACCACGGCTGACCAGACAAAGAAAAGAGTTCCACCTGCAGAAACTCAAAGTTTATTGACAGAAAATCAGTGGATGCCACAGCCCTGTAAACACTGCTTGATTGACAAGTGATTACACAGCAATCACTTGTGTGATTGACAAAGGAAGTGCTGTGCAGAAACATCACACCAATGAGCATTTAGCACCAGGGATGGAGACAAAAAAAAAAAAAGTGGTGGATTGCCACTTTAATGTTCAGTCAACAAATTATTTAAAGTAACTATGAATGAAATTTCAAAAATGTAGACTCAACCACCAAATTAAGTTATTATTCTCCTTTTTTGCCAGCTGAATCTAAACGGTCCTCACTTAAATCAGTGATGCACAATTTTGATTATTGCAGCTTTAATGCAGGCTATACAACTGTCCTGTTTTCAGTCAAATATTTAATTAACAAAAACTTATTTAATATTTCCATAAAAAGTGTCATCATATTTACACTGTATCTACTTACTATGCAATGCATAACATATCATGCCACTTTTAAACACCTCGGCCCATGGTGATGATTACCATGAGTGCATATGTTTGGGTGACACCAGCGTACTCACCAGAGTGGGTGCGCAAATGGCCGGTGAGGGCGTCCCTCCTGCGACAGGCGTAGCTGCACAGGTGACACTTGAAGGGTTTCTCCCCTGAGTGCAGCTTGATGTGACGCAGCAGGTTGCCCTTCTGGGTGAAAGAGGCTCCGCACTGGCTGCACTGGAAAGGACGTTCTCCTGAGGACAACAACACACACACACACACACACACACACACATACACACACATATGCATACAAACATACACACATACACAAGTCACTGTAAAGGAGCAGATCCTACACATCCTAAAGGCTGTTTGGACAGTCTGAACATGAACAAATGTTTTAAAATGCACTACACATGAAGACAATAAATCCAAACAATGAAACAAATACAAAAAAAAAATTGACTGGGATGGAAACACCTGAAGAAATGTTTACATTGTACTACACTTACACTACACTATCCTATTTTATTTTGGTATAATTTAGTAGTAAATTGTATCTTTTTTTTTTTTGGTGTATATGAATCCTATTGAGCAGCGTCATAGTTCAGCGGTTTTCAAAGTAGGGTTGGGGGACCTCTAGGGGTCTTTGAGGGGCTTCCAGGGGGTCCTCAGCAAAATGAGGAATAGTTGATTTTAATTCATTAGAATTTTTGTCATACAAAAATATATGAGTACTATTTTCTGTAATTATTTTATTGTTATGTTTTAATCTAAGCATTTTAAATCTATTTGTCCACGTGTCCATATGGCTTCTAATTAGCATAATACAAACCAAGTTGTCTTTTCATATCAGGGCTTCTAGGACAAAATCACTTCCAATAGAGGTATGCAGCTTAATGAAAGTCAACTTGGGGGTCTGGAGCATGAAAAAGTTTGAAAACTCCTGTCAGAGTTTATCATTATGAATTCAAAGGTCCCTCTTCATCGCACTACTTTCCCCTAAGCTCATGATGTTTGATCCTGTCACTGACAACATAAAAGCAGCAGCAGCACGAAGCCTTTGTCTTAAGTCAAAATGTGGATGGGAAAACGTCCCACTGCTATGTGAATGTGAGGTCGCTGCACTACAAGGATCCCAGGCGCCAGAACAAGCTGGATGATGGAGCAGCTCTGGGGCAGAGAGCGATCCAACAGCCTGGGAGGGTTTCACAGCAGAGTGACACTCCATCTCTCTCCATGCTCCCCCTGCCCCACCGACTTCTGGCGCTCTGATCGAACAAGAGCCTTTCAGACTCAGCCTGCCAGTTCTGTAATGCACCATTGCCTAGGTCAATTTGATCTGAAAATCTCATTTTTTCCTCTTCTTCGTCTCTAAAATAAGAGCGGCACATCACAATGCAAATTCAGCCTCATTTGAATAAAGCGAAGGAAACACTTTGTGTTGAGAGCCAGTCTTCCTGATCAGCGCTTCTGGAATAAACCAATATCCAGCCTCTCCGAGTGTTGTGGCATTCTGTGAGAACGTTTTAATATGGCTTTTTTTTCAAAGGCCCCCCATAAAATAAGAGTCACCAGTGAAGCAGCAAAATATATAAAAAAGGAAACTCATTAAAAATGCATTTCAGGAGCAAAGACTCACCACAGAATATTTTCGATTTAAATAGGAGGCACTTCATTATATCTTTTATTGTACATTCTTTTGCATTTACATTAGTCTAGTGTTCCTTTCTTCCATTTTGGGTTTCATTAGTTTCTAAAGCTTGACAGTTAAGTGCCTTTTTCAAAAATGTTCCCCACCACTGGTTTGGGTTCATTACAATAGAATATCAATTTTGAAATTTGAAAAACTTTTAATAGTCAGATAATTGTCATTTCATGGAGATTCCATTTAATTGCGGCAGATATCCTGTTTCTCAACTAAGGGCATGTTTTTTTTTTTTGGACCGAGTTCATCTCTTACTTTATCACACAACAATTTGATCAGCTGCTGTTGCTTGTCATGTGGTAATTCAAAATCATTTAGAGAACAATAATAATTGCTAATGGTATTCTCAAAGTCTATTTCACGCACCATAGAGAGGTCTATATACAGCCAATCGCATGGATGCAATGCAGCTACAACTCATTGCAAAGAGAAGTATAAAGTCTAAAGATTTGGGTTTACTTTTAAGAATTCATAATTACAAGTGTGTATGCAGGCTTTACTACAAAGAAGAGATGGTTATACTGGAGTCTACACTGTGATACTGCCTGTTTTAATGCTAAAAATACTAGAAGATAACCTTTGTGATAAGTTTTATTTACCTCAAACAGTGCAGGTTTAACTTGCTGCAGGTGCATTAAAGGAAAACCTTTTTAGGGAATAAGACCTGAGACAAAAATAGGCAAGAGAAACTACAAAAATGCTCTAAAAATGGCTAAAGGGGAGGAGCCACAGCAGACACCCAGCTTCTCCGCCCTTCTACCCCTCATCCCAGAGACTTCCTCCATCATTACTAACAGTGAACATGGGTGCAAAGGAAGGGCAAGAAGTATCGCAGATGGCTTACCAGTGTGGCTTCGCTTGTGCACCATCAGCACATTGGGGCCAATGCAAACTATCCCACAGATATCGCACTTGAGCTTCCCGTTGGGCAGCCGGATACCGCCGGCCGAGGAGAAGGCCTTGGTGTCGGGGCTCGGTTGTGAGCCGTTCACTTTGGCCCCCGAGGCATCGATCACGCGCAAGTCTTCCGCGCACTCCTCCTCCTCGCCATTCATCTCACAGGCCAGCCCATTCTCCTCATCACTGCGAGCCTCAACTTTAATGTTACAGGCTGGAAAAGAGGGCAGGGGGCCACGGTTTAGAATACGAGCATGGTTCTTTTAATAGATTACATGCCTCTACATATGAATTTATAAATGCACTGGGAACCTGGCTTTGTGTCCCTTTCATTTGGTTTGCTCTGACTTTGTTTATGGAGACTGGCAAGTGTAATCCCCAGCTATGTGGCTGAACTTTACAAAACCACATAATGAAATTTATTCTGACTTTATTTTAGTTAAATGTATTTATCAGTAGACTAATCACCCTGTTAGTGTGACTCTGTTTATTCCCTCTTGTTGTGCTGCCATTATCAAATAGAGACAACATGTATTAGCAATGCAATGACCCTACAATAAAACTAGAACTACTGTAGGCCTACAGTGGCTCTGTAATAACAAATTTACTGCAGAGTATAAACAGACATTTCAATGTCCTGGGATGCTACAACAGAACTTAAAAACTTCCTCTGATATTTCATGTGCAGATTTGGTCAACAAAGATATTCGATAAGATTACCACACACACACACACACACACACACACACACACACACACTAAATATCAAATAGCCAGCCTGCATGTTTAAGCTGCACACTCTGAATGTAATTTGACAAGTTTGTTAATTATGCAAAATATATTTCTGGGGGATGCAGAGGTGGAGAACTTAAGTCTTTCATTTTTGTGAAGATGTCGGCGATGGGATGAGGAAATGCACAGAGCATCTCACACCATCACACTTGTGTAAAACAAATGACAGCACAAACAGGAAACAGAGACACAGGAAACAGTGCGAAACCAGGGACGGCAGCGGTATGTATCAGAGCAA
This sequence comes from Holocentrus rufus, assembly GCA_900302615.1. Taxonomy (NCBI): domain Eukaryota; kingdom Metazoa; phylum Chordata; class Actinopteri; order Holocentriformes; family Holocentridae; genus Holocentrus; species Holocentrus rufus. Next base: position 3,556 of record OMLF01001251.1, on the reverse strand, counting down.
AGAGTATGAAGAACACGCACACAGAAACACACAAAAACACACACACACACACACACGCACGTCTAGTATCCTGTAATCCTTTTCAAGTGCACTGTGGCAAATTGTTTTTC
>OMLF01001244.1:34309-49051 GCA_900302615.1 Holocentrus rufus | reverse complement strand
CTATTGTGGATAATAGGCTGCTGTGGAATTATTGGAGATGCTAGCTTAGATAATGGTCATTCTCTCTCTCTCTCTCTCTCTCTCTCTCTCTCTCTCTCTGCCCCTCCCTCTCTCCTCTATCTCAGCAGTACTGGCTGTATTTCTGTATTTGGACCACTGAAGAATAATTTGACTGGGGGCCTTTGGGAGGAGGACGGGCTTATTATTGTGTCAAGCCTCCTGAGTCTCCGCTGACAGGGTTATGACTACACACACACACACACACACACACACACACACACAAATATGTATGCATTTAAAAGAAGGCACAGAAATACATACACACACATCCCTGTGTTCCTGTTTCTGTCCTCTAGCTATAGCACACATCGTCACCAATGGCACTCAATTTATTTATTTATTTATTTATTGCCAACAGTCATAGAAGCTCGCACCCATAAATAAACTGTTAGTTTACTTAAGTGTGTGTGCATGTGCGTGATGCTGTGTCTGTGTGTGTGTGTGTGTGTGTGTGTGTACGTGCGTGCGCATGTGCATCTTTCTTATGTGTGTGTATGATTTTGTGCATACTTGTGTGTGACTGTGTGTGTATGCGCTGTGAGAAAGAGATTTGCATGCATTTTCTTATTTGTGTGTACTTCTGTGTACACTTGAGTGTGCTTATTTATCTGAGAGAGAGAGAGAGAGAGAGAGAGAGAGAGAGAGAGAGAGAGTTTGCCTTCCAAGGTACTGAAAACTTAATCTAAAGATATCACACTAATCAGAGATGACCTGGATAAAAGTGATGAGAAAATCTATTAAAAAGGTGAAGTGAAAGAGAAAGGCTGACAGAGAAAGATAACTGAATTTATGTGCGATGTAAATGTGAGACAAATTTTAGATGAAGTGAGAGAAAGAAAGAGGCATCCCTGGAGGCCTTTTCCTTCTTTCTTTCCTTCTTTCCTTCTTTCTTTCTTTTGCTGAGGAAAATACCTCAATGGACTTACATGGTGCGCAGTATGTAGGTATATTAGTATAATCACACTTTGCTATTGAATACACACCCAGCAGAGTAATTACCATTGAAATATAAAGGAGAATGGGGTCACAAAGTTGTGACCTCGTCTTTGTTCAGGTATTCACAGTATCCACATCTATAAGTCATGTTAGCAGGGTGGAGTCACAGGACTCCTACCTGTCTAACAATATATTCCCTCTTAATTACCAGTATATGAACTGTATCAACCTCAGGTCACCATCTGGAATTAGAAGATCTTACCACACACGATATCTGATTGAAACAGTTTCAGACCCCAGTTGCTTGACTGAGCTCAAGATGGAAGGACTGACAGAGGTCTGGATGTCTGAGTGTTGGTGCCATTGTTCACTGGCTGTGAGTCTTGAAGGGTTTTGGGTTTTGGAGCTCAGTAAGACTCAAAGTATCAGATTCCGAATCAGAAGCAGCCGAGTTCGGATGATGAGGAAACTGCAAACAGCAGGTCATTATCGGAGTTTATTTGACAAAACCTGCCTAACATGAGTGAGCAAAATTGACAGATCAATTTGGGTCAAATGTAAGGGAATTTTAATTGATTTCTGATGCTGATATCTAATGCCTGAAATGACAGGAATGCATGTTCTCAGATGTACAGTTCCGTGGCTCAAGCTAAGAACAATGGGCTTTGTTCACAATCCTGTACCTTTTATACAAACATTTTAAAAAAGAAATATATGTTGGCCTTTTTTTTTTAGCATCAAGAAAAAAGTCCCCGGTGAGTTTTATAAAGTGATCATCCCTGCACATCGGGTCCATCACAGTTGTGGTACAATGATGCATCATTTTTATTTCATCGGTGCTGGATTGATATCTTTTTTTGTCGGATGCATTAAAAATCCCAGAGACCAGTTTAAAAAAAAAAAAAAATCTACAGTATTAGCGTGACCTGCTTCTGTCATGGAAATGAAAGCAGGGCTCAAACAGCTCATTGATTTGATGTCTGAGTACAAACAAGCAGGTCAGCAGATATAAAAATACGGACTTCAAAGAAAAAATATGGCAGGTAAATTGCTGACAAATTGAAGAAGCACATAGCGGATGTAAACAAAGCACCGGTGCGTCGAGAACAGCAGAGGAAACCCCTCTGCCAGCCCTGAGCAGCAGGCCCAGCTCACAGCGAGGCCTCCAGGTGGATCTCACCACTCTTATTTTTAATACATCATGGCCTGCTGTGGGTTATGACTGCACGGAGTGTCCTCACCTACAGTGACAGCAGAGTGTTGTTTAGAGCTCTGACAGCACAGCAGTCTGTTGTGACAGAGGTTAATGTGATGTGCACCCGGTGCAGCAACAGAGATTGTGTTTCGATTAACTCCAACATCTATACATTAAACAACACGGTGGTGGTAATACTCTAATTGCCAATTATAGATTGTGGGCACATGCCTGTCAGTTTAGAATAATCCTGATTCACGCGGCTGTTCATTCACATGTGGATTCATTCTTACAGTGATCCAGATTCAAAATCAGAACATTTTTAAGCACACATTAGTGAGTGGGCCACAATGTTCTTCATGGTGCAAAGCAATTTAGTCAAAAGCTGAACTGAATTCGTTAAAGGCACAGTATGTAGTTTTGGGAGATATATTTTCACTTATATACATGATATATACATTGACAATCTATTCTCATGGAAAACCTGGCACAATGAAAAGTTCCCATTTGACTGTTGTTGTTTACCATTGCAGGGCCTATCACTTATTATTCAAAGAAGAATATTTTAGGCTTCTGTTTGATTCACAGTGACTCAAACTGAGTTACCTTTGAATTTATGATCCAATGAGACTAATTCAAGGAATTATATTATAGTAGCAGGCTCTGCGAAAGTAAAAATCTCTCTCTCTCAAAACTCCATAATGTATTTTTAAACTGAATGAGTTTAAAGACTTCCTGTCACAGGCAGGACAGTCAGAATACTGGACAGTGATCAGCCAGCAGCTCCTTTTTAATTCAAATGAGTGGACCAAGTCCAGTTTTGATGCTTTTACTAGAATAAGTTTGAAACTGCCTGGAAAATGGATGGATTTAAAAAAACAAACAAAACAAAAAAACATACATACTGTCTTCATTTAACGTATATGATAATACATGTATGAAAAAAATACCTGAACCTGAACCTTACTGCTAATCATAACACCTGAACTCAATCTGCAGCCAAATGCAATGTCAAAATATGAAGTTTTGTGTCTGCCTGCCAGGCAAAGCATGCACTCCTTATGACAACAATAAGTTCCCTATCAGAGATTAATAGTCTCAGTTATTCAGCCAATCAATTATGACACAAAGAGGCTGAAGCTGAAGCTATTTAGTGCACCATATTGGAAAATGGGAGAAGCCTTAATTGGTGGAAATTAATTAAAGACATTTGGAGCTGGAAACTAATGTCATTCATAGATTCTCAATATTCTGAGGCATCAGTGATTTATTAATGGAAGATGACTGCGCAGTCAGTGTGTTCAGTCATTAATTATACTACATCAGGTTTATAAACAATATGCATGTGCAGTATGTTGAACACTAGAGAGCATTACAGTTACTTTCTTACCAATACACTTAGATTTCTTTCACTGACAGTGTAAAACTATGTGGTTTTAATGGTTTGTTGAGAAGCAAAAAGAACTGAAAAAAAAATTATTGTTTATAGTTATTGTTTATAAAATGCAATATCTGTTACGAATGTGAAAAATACCTGGTCCAAGTTTTACTTCTAAATAACACCGATAACCGCCAAATATAACTAAATATAAATCAGTTATATATAATATAAATGAAAATAAGACAGAAATTAACTTAAAAAAAACTAACATAAAATACCAAATTAAAACTTTGTATTGTACTGTATTGTATTATGATAACCCTGTTAATAAAATAAAACTGTTTGATTGCAGAGTAAATCGGTTTCTGAACTTCTGAATGCCACCTTGTGTGTGTGTGTGTGTGTGTGTGTGTGTGTGCGAGCGCGCGTTTTTGTATGTGTGTGTTCCTGTCACTTTGTAATTACTTGGTACACTGGCTTTTTGAATGCCTCCGCAGTGCAACAGAGTGTGAAACCTATACAAGATTGTCATCCTGCTCATACTTACAAGCTCTCTCTTCCCTCTCTTCTCACACACACACCAATGTGCTGACATGACAATACACAAGTCAGACAAAAAAAAACTCATATTCATGAACTCATTAATAGAGCATGCAGCCAGGCACAAATGCATGCATACATACACACCTATCCACACTCACACACACACACTCACATCACATACATACACACACAGTCGGTTATGGAACTGACATCTCTGACATGTCTTCTAATCATTTCACTGCTGTGGAAAGTTTTAAATAACTCAGAGAGAGAGAGAGAGAGAGAGAGAGAGAGAGAGAGAGAGAGAGAGAGAGCTTATACCTCCATACTGTAGCAATTCTTATCCACACCTCCACACAAATGCTTTCTGATCCTCTTCTCCACTTCTCCACGCTCCTTCCACCTCCTTATCTTTTATCTGGTGATTGATACACTGAGAGCTGAACCACCTGATCCTTTCTTGTGATGTGAGAGGATATGGCAATTATTGTGTGTGTGTGTGTGTGTGTGTGTTAGAGAGAGAGAGCGAGAGAGAGAAGCAGAGCAGCTAAGTGAGACAAAGAGACAAAAAGAGGCTATCAATTAAGATGCAACCTATTTAACAGTCATGACATTTATATGAGTTTGTAGAAAATATAGGTATAGACGTGAGCTGTAAGTCCCTCCTCCTTCACTCACTCATCCTCTTTCTCTGTCTTCGCCAATCTACATGGAGTAAAAGCCACATGGAGTGAAGGGAGGGCAAGCAAGTGTGAGAGAAACAAGACAGAAAGAAAATGGGTGAGATTAAGAGAAATCAAGGAAATAGGCTAGATGAGCCGGACCTACCTACTGGCCTATCAAGAGGCCAGAGGGACCAAAACTACTCAGCGCCATTGCCTCAAAGGCAAAATAAATGGATGACAGAGATACCTCAGGGACAGCTTATTAAGATGTTCCCACCTAAAATATCTCCTATTAGATCTGGGGCAAGGCAGCAGCAAGGGTGGGGGGCTGGTCTCCCTCCTCCACCTCCAGCATCTCCTCCTCCTGCTTCCTCCCAGTTCTTTTTTTTTTGCAGGATTGAGGTGGTAGGAAACCCTGTGGGCCTCTTCCTCCTCCTTCTTACACACTAGTCAGGGACCTTAAACAGAAGTCTGCTGAAGTCTATTCCTTCGTGGCTCACCGTGTCGAGTGCACACCATATACTACCGAGGCTAAGTCTGCAGGGGCCTGGGTTAGATTCCGGTCTAGGCCCTTTGCTGCATGTCATCCCTTCTCTCTGCCCGGTCTTTTCTGTCTATCTCCACCGTACCTACCCAATTGATGCAAAAAAAGAATCTCTAAATAAAAAGAAAATGATCAGGTGGAACATGGTGGAGGTGGAGGTCCACAGGGACACACAACACAGTCAATCAGTGAACCTACCAGCTACAAGGCTGTGGAAATCCAATAGGAATCTACCCAAATCATGTCTTCCCTTAGGTAGTGTCTGCAGCAGGCATGAACTTCACTCAACACATCAACTAAAAAAAGAGCGTCCATATCCCCAAGTGGTGGGGTCATATATGAGTGGGTTTGACAAAGTCGGTGCCAAAGTCAATGAGACATACATGACAATCCAATCTGAACCAACACCACAAGGGGGAGGCTAGAGTTAAGTGGAGTGGGACCTTTCATGGCACGAGCAGACAGAATAGCTTATCGACAGCACAAACCAGGTTTACATTGACATAGGGCAGCCAGGAGACAACAGGACTGGCATTTTAAGGTGCTACTCCTAGGAGACTAGGATTCCATCATAGGATGACCCCAACATTTAAGTTGACACCTATCCGGGGACAGTGTTCTATCACTTTCTGAAAGTCTGTACGAAAGCAGCAATACATAAGGACACAAAGGCTGTGGTTTTCTCAGTGGGAATTTATCGACAGGGTCCAAGAACTGCAGAAGACCTCCATCAAACAGTCCCGGGCTCTGTTTAGAAAAGCCAGGACCGTCTTCCTTTATGTTGACATTTATTTCTCTTACAGCATCTTTTCAGAATCACTCCCACAGGAACAGCAGTGTACCATGAGGGAGATCAACTAAGGAGTCTTCCTCATCTAAGCGCACTCTCTCTTGACAGATTTAGAACCAGGGCTGATCAGCTCCAGAGGGACCTCCACTCATGTATCATAGTAGAATTAAACTCATTGGGCCAGATGCAGCAACAATGTCTTAAATTTCTCCTAAGGTTTTCTCTTTTTTTTCTATTAAGAAAAAAAATAAAAGAAGTCAACTCCAGATACACCAAATGTTATTAACCATCCAAATAGGGATGGAAATGGATAAGATTTTATTGATATCAAGGCCATTATCGATTCTGCTTATTGGTCCAATTCTTAATTTATTCTCTATTGATTCAAATTCAAAAGTAGGCCTACACAGGTTTTCAGCATCAGCACAATAATTTTATTATCCGAGTCTGAACACAGTGTAGAAAGTACAGGTCTGTGTCTACAGTCTGGGTTGCAGCACAGACAATTTGAAACCGGTTCTTAACTGGAACAACCGGTTCTCGATTCCCAAGATTGTTCTTACCCTGTTGTGCTGAACAATGAATCCGACCTGCTCTTAAATTGGAAGTGCATGGCCAAGCATTTGTTACTGACATATGTAACGGCCCCTAAACACAATATAAGGACAGCTTTGTGCAGTGCGCAAAATGCCGTGGCAGATGCCCAAGAATTGGAGATGGCACCAATTAAAGGCTTAAGAAGAAAAAAAGAAAAAGCATTTCAGCAGTGCTGAAACCGAGCTACTGTTGAATGAAATTTAAAAAATGAATGAAAATTTGAGTGTTATTTTGACTAAAATAATATAACTTTCAAATAATTAAATAAATAAATAAAATTGACTTGTATGCCCCTTCATGAAGTGTACTGAAATCAATTTGAATATTCCTTAAGGGGCTGATAGACTTCAAAACGGGTGTGCACGCCAACAGCTGCGGGTCTCTGTTTATTCTAGAATTTGGATGTCGCATGGGGACGTGCTCCATCAGAAGAGTGTCCCACTACCACAATGAAACACAAAGGCCTTAATATGTCCTTAGTTTTCCTTTCATCCACATACAGAACATCATTATTTTTTAAGGGTCCTGTTAAATTGAGAGATCCCGTTTCTTAGTGAGTGTTTAATGAAGTTTGAGTGGCTTTCACAAATCTGCCTCACAGATACTTTCACTTCTACCTGCACGCTCCCACGTCTCTTCCCGTTGCCTGGGCGATTTCTCTCGAACAATTTGCACACATTGGATTGTCTGTGTTCTTCAGAGATGAGATGTGGGTACAGGCTGACCTTCTGGAGCGTGCACAGTGGCAGGTGTACAGGAGCGTACAGTCTGTGCAGTCACAAAAATCTGTCTGCACAGCGGACATCCATGACCTGTCCATGCTGACATCTACTGACGTCAGCCAGTGACTAAATTTACGTCACGCAGACCCTAGCAGACCCTTGTGGACATGCGGATACGCAAAGCATAACAGCCACCTTTGGGTTAGTTCATAACCACTATTGTTCAAGAACTGTGGACCTCCAGTATGGCTGCCAAAGGGTATGTTACGGAAATAGGATGTCTGAGTGGGTCTTCACCTCTGTGCAGATGAACAAAGAAAGCCTCTTCATCTACAGGATGACAGGCCTACAGTTTTGATGACAACAAAACCAGAGTTTGTACCTCGACAAATGATCTCATTTCCCTGAGCTCCATAACTAGGTGCGACAATCCAGGCACCTTGGAACATGGATATACCCTTGTCAAGGAAAACAACTTCCTTGTTCAGCATTGAGGGATGGGGAAACAAGTGTGTTGAAACAGGTTGGACGACAACAGATTGAGAGCCATATGGTGTCTATTTGGGCCACTGTGCAAGCCTGAAGAACAATTAGAAGAAAGCCTGAAGCAGGACTAACACAATCTATAGAAAGTGTGGCTGCAAGTTTTATAGAAAATAAGTAAATAGTTTTATGTTTATAATAAGCAGCAAGGTTTGTGGAGGGGAAGCAAAGAAGTTACAGAGGTTGTCCCATGAACAGAATTTGCTTATAATCCTTCAATAGCCATTGTGTCTAATCAGTATTGAGCTCAGTAGCATGATTTAACATGATAAAGATCCAACATTATCTTTGTTTTTAAGCTGTTGACCATCATTTATCTTGAAAAAGAATGTGAACTTAAGTAATTCTCAGAAGTATGGCCTCCTGGAATACCAAGTACCATATGCTGCAAGGCAAATATTTTAATATAAGCCATTGGTTTCACTTGATGAAACATCGCTATCTGCACTCATTTTGTGGTTTAATTAAGTTGGGGAGTGACTTATAACTACAGAACTTGGGGCGTCCAGGAGGCATAACTAGCTTGATGGCTTTTTGGATTTATGAAGTTTCTGAGATTTCCGATTTCAGGTCTGACTCAATGGAACTATAATGCGATTGTGAGTGTACCCAAAATAATAAGATAGTTTATTGGTTCCGTTAGCAAGATTGTCTTTTCTCTTGTCCCCATTTACTCTAGGACACTGAAGCAGAAGAGATGTTTGCCAAGGAATGTGGGACTGTCTTCAACCACTGGATTCTGAGCTAACCAACCCACAGATAGAGAGGTAGCATTTGCTCTACAGGTAAAAGTTGAGGTCATGAGGTCATAACAGAGCACTGTACTGGATTTTAGCCACCATTTTGGATCAGGAAACAACTCCTTTAAATGAAGAGGGACAAATCTCTCTTTTTTCTCCTTTTGTTGTTACGTGAAAAACAGATCTACCTAGCCCTTTTTTTCCTGCTGGCACAAGTGGTACTGTTACAGGAAAGTGATGCGAACTGTGAGGACAGGCTTTGTATGACCTGCAGGACACCGAAAGTTTGGTGTGAAGGTCAGACAGAGAGTTTAGCTACTAGAAGGTCACCAGTTGGATCTTGGACAAAGCCCAAAGTTTGGATTTGCTCTCAAATATTGGTTTTCTAGTTACTAATCCCCAGTTTGCTGGGTCTCCATGGGCAAAACACACACGAAAACAGATGGTTGTGTAGCGCATCTATTGATAAAATCACCTGGTGGCCAACCTAACTGTGGCAATTTTCTCTGCGTCATCTAATGTGTATTCTCTGTTTGCAGGGCGGTCATAGACCACACACACACACACACACACACACAAACATTCGCCAAGCTTTGTTTTCTCACACACGCAAGCAGTCTCACCATCAAGACAATTTGTTTTCCCTTTTTTCCTCTCTTGCTATCTCCCTCTCTCCCACACAAACAGCGAACTAATCTGTCCAATATGGTGGGCCATGTTTTCTATTGTCCCCAGAGCTCTGCGCCCAAATAGCAGACAGGACCTCCGTGTTCTGACACATTAGTATTTCAGGTGGTCTGGCCATCAGATTGTGAATGTGTGTGCATGTGAGTGCGTGTATTATGGCTGCCAGACTTTTCCAAACCTCTCCCATGACAACATCTGGGACCTTTTAGCAGGATCAGAGCCATCTGGCTAGTGACTCATCAGAAACAAGAGGTGTTTTTTTGCCCAGATTTTGCGCAGCTCCTATTGGAATTTACAATGCTGCTAAATTTAAATTGTACTGATGGAGAGCATACTGTCTACAGCAAACCGAGCGGCCATAATGGTCTAATATTATAATATCATGCTTCCATTGATAAGCCATTGAGCCTGGCAAATGTTGCGTACTCAGGGTGCCATGCCAGGGTGAGCATGCCAAAGCTAAACAAGTACCTCTCCTCTATTAGCTAACAGAGGACAATTAACAAATCATGATGAGAATACACCAGCCAACAGATGTGACAGCATTGTGGCAGTGTGTAGTGGATACTTCAAACTGGAGCACTGTGTAACTAGAGGTAATGGCAAGAGGCACATAAGGACATAAATATAAATGCAAGACATCCTCTCTCTAGACTGAAGAGGTCCACCCCCTTTGGATCTTTCTATTCCTTCCTGAAAAAAAACAAAAAAAAACAGCCTTAACTAGACATATTTCTTCCCACGGGTTCACTGAGAGAACAAAGTGAGGCCAAATGTGCAGCCATGTGAAGATTTGCAAGACTTTGGAAGAACTTTGGGGTCATAGTCAAGACGGAGGATAGTGACAAAAAGTTCACCAGTTCAAGCCGGGCATCCACCAAAGACCGGTATGTCTGCAAATATTGGTTTGGTCACTGATCTCCAGCGTCTCTATGGGAACAACACAACAGGACTGCACAAGCAGATGCGATGATACCAAGGCATATGAGGACATGAATTTTAATTTATGATAGAGCATCTGTTGCTGGTATATATATGAGCTGGGGGCTTGAAATAACTCAAGCATTTCATTTAACATTGCTTTTTCAGTCAGCAGTTTGTATCTCCGAGGCAGCATCTTCCAGGTGGCAACATATATGAAAATAATAGCATGAAAACAGAATTTTCAATCTCTGATTTGGCCATGCTTCTGTCACATAAAGATAAGGATAGGATCCAGGAAATGCCATGCAATGAGCTCGGTACGATAAGGACCTAGTTATCTGACAACAGGCTTTCAATGCACAGGGGTAAGACACACTCCATCTTGTTTGGATCCAATGCTAGGCTGAGCCAGGAGTCAGATTTTACAGATAGACGTGAGGGAAGGGAATTTATCACAAATGAGACCTGAATCAGCGACATCAGCTCCATCCTGAGTGGCACCCTAAAGAGAAAAAATACGGCCTTCAAGATTCGGTAAGTTCAGTGACAGAACTAGATGGTCTACCTAGCAGCAATGGCAAGCTTTTCGGACAAGAAATGTCTAAAGGTGCTGGCCTCTAATCTTGTCTATAATATTCCATGTTCAGCCTGAAAACTGTGCCAGTCCCCCCTGTCAGGGCAATGTGTTGGAACAAAGCAGCTACACTTTGAGGCAAATACCATTTACTCTTGCATGGTTGGAAGTCACAGACAGTGGAAAGTCTTTGTGCCCTTTCAAATTGTCTTGCTTGTATTGCCTGCAGGCATGAAATGGAAATTTATTAAATGAGACTTTTTCACTTTAATCTGGATAGAGTCATTGGCAAAGTCAAGCTAAAACAAAAGGCTTTTCTGACTGTGTATTGAACATGTTCAACTAAAACGTTAAGTCAAAGTGAAAAAGGTTCATTTCAGGCAATAAGAACTACAAAATGTGAAAAAAAATTGGGGACTTTCATATATCCATCATCATTTGGCTTATGACTTTCGGCAAGCTGACTAATCATGAATGAATGAATAAATGAATGAGTAAAATACCATATCATGGATTAAATTAGTCCTTCCTGGGAAAAAAATATTTATCAGTATTTTTTAGATGCTGAATTACTGGGTGAATTTGTGGAAGACTGGCTTAATGACTGGGTGATTGAATTGCTTACTGAATTGCTGCCTGCTTGAATGGATGACTAACTGGTTGGTTGAATAACTTCACTTGGCCGAGTAACTGAATTACAAGTTGAAATAGAAACAAAATATATTTGCTGAAAACTCAAAATGACAAATGTTCAGCCAGCTTTTACTGTTTTTGGAGGGGAAATACTTGCATGTATGCATATGTATAAGTTGAATACATATAGATTGAACTATTAAATGATTAAAGTCACAGTTAACCACCTAGAGAGTGTAGTTTGTAAGGATAAGGTAGCTGTACTTCGGCTATGGGCCTGGTTTCTGGTGGATTTGATGAGTTTGGGTCTTTGAATGAGACCAAATTCCCATTTGAGTCTCTTGCAACAAGGGAGTTAGTGGTACAAATTGTTGTTTTGTTTTGTTGTAGTGAGCTTGGATTTCTAAGGCTCTATGTGGGTGGAGTGCAGTTCCTAGATACTGAGCATCAAAGATGAGACATCAAAGCTGGCAGAACTAGTACACACTTAATTCTTACATTAAACGCCAAAAAATAAGCACACTATCATTTGCTGTGGGATGTTGGGAGGCTGATATCAAGGTGGAGAAACAAACAGAATTAAAGGAATATTCCCATGTTTTGGGCAAAATCCCATTTTTCCAACTTACACAGACTGAGACAAGATGTCCGATACTCTTTTCACCTCTGTACGTCCACTGGTTCCGTTCCTATGGTTAGCATTTCATGTTAGCTTAGCATAAAGACTTGAAGTCTACAGGAGTCATTAGCCTAGCTCCGCCAAAGTGAAAAAATAAACCTTACAGCAGCTCCAAAGCTGTCTTATTTACACAATGTATATGTATGAAATACACGTCTTTGGATTTAAATAAAATGGAGTTGTTTTATAGTTCCTACCCTCTATATATCCAACCATCTAACTTAATGACTCTCATTAATTATTATTAATTATTATCATTAATTATTATTAATATTATCATCAAATAAAATAAGAACCTTGCAATTCCCACAATTTCACAATATGTGTACCAAATTTTCCTGAGCAGTCACATTTGTTGCACTGCTCACGTATTTCCATAAAAACCAAAAAGCACCAGTGTGTGCCTCAGTGTGTGCCTCACCTCGGAGGCCAGCAGTACCCAAAGCAATCTTTTTCAAGCAATCCAACTAATTATGTTGTGTCTAAACAGGAATAATCAATTCTACAAAAGGAATTGCGTGGGATTCAAACAATAATTTGTTTAAACCAAATCCTTGTCTGCAGGCTATAACCCTTGTAATGGAGTGCAACGCAATCACAGTCAGTGTGCAGCACAATGCAGTAGATCAGGAAGTTGCAGAAGGCATATCAGTCCTGTTTCTTAAAAAAAAAAAAAAAAAAAAAAAAGTGAAAGCATCAAGCATTATAGTGCAAAATACTCCAGGGGAAAAATCACAACAAATTACTGCAAACTGATGTTAACAATGACTCAGCTGAGAATTTGATGACTATTAAAATGTCTGAGAGGCAATAAAGCACAAAAAGAGTAAGAAATGGATTGGTCGTGGGATACTTGTATTGTTTTTTTTCCACACGGGTTAACACACACACACACACACACACACACACACACACACACACACACACACACGCAAACACACAGATTCTTTATTTGCAGATTGAAGACTCAGATAGAATGGGATCTGACAGAAGCTGCTGGAGTCAGTGGTGCCGATGTTGCTGCCAGTGGAGAAGTGCGTCACCATTCAAAGTCTTTTGTCCCAGACACAACAAAGCAATATTGTTCAGCAACAACACACTGCTGGTCTATCTGGAATTTGTCAAGAGAAACACCCCCATGCCCGGCCCACTCTATACACACACACACACACACACACACACAAGCAATAGCACAGACACTTATTCAAGACACACAAATGTACATCTGAAAAAAAACATGCATAATGAAAAAGCAATACACACCATCATGGATACACAAACACACACAAACAACACACAGGCAATGAAGCGTGGCATCATCCAACTGACCGTGAGTCCCAGGCCATTTGTTTGACTTTGTCCACACACACACACACACACACACACACACACACCACCTATACCCACACTGTTCTCCACAGAGTAGGGTGTGCTGTCTCGCTCTGATGGTCTGTATATGTGTGTGTGTGTGTGTGTGTGCGTGTGTGTGTGTGCACATGCTTTGGTTACTGTAGTGCAGCCAGATGTGGCTGTAAGAATTGACAAGCGCATCCCAACCCCTGAGACACACACACACACATACAACACACACACACAGAAAGACAAAGTGAGTGAGACAGATAAAGAGAGAAAGAAGAGAGCAAAGAAAGAGAGAAAATAAGAGGTGGACAGAGAGAGAGAGAGAGAGAGAGAGATGGAAATAATAAATTACAGTTGGTAGCAGTTGGTTTTGTAACAGCAACCTGACAGCTGTCTGGTATTCACACTGCTCTAACCCATCCCAAAGGAAAGTCCAATTTATACACAATTTCTAAACCCTCCCCAAAGGATAGAATCATTTTCCACTGCATAATAAACAGCACAGTGGAGGAGAGGAGAGAGCAATAACACTTATTGAATAGTAATCCCATAGCTGCAGGAATGGGCTTGTCTCTCTCCATCTCTCACACACACACTCTCTCTCTCACACACACACACACAGATTTGTAGGCCTCCTCCTGGTGGCTAAGTTCATCCCTTAACTTTAACCCTCATGACTATATGCTTAACCTTAGCTAAACCCAAGTCTTTACCTTTAAAGGATTAATCTGTAGAAGTTTTATATAAATGTATTCATGTTTTGCTATTCTTTATTGACAATTTATATAACACAGTCGTGATTAAATACATATCCACATGACACGGTTTGCATTAGCTGTTCGAAACTCTCATGGGCTGATTTATTAGGCATGCCGCAAATTAGCACCAGAGGCGCTAAATTTTGCAGCAAAGCAATTTCCCACTTCAGTCATTCATTTACTAAGATTTGTAGCTATTCTGAATTGACTGCCTATTTTTTTTTTTAACATATGGTAATACAGTATAACAATAATGGATCAGAAGGAAATTCAAGTTCAGTTGATGACACCAATGAATGGATTCGAAAACCGCAATCCAGGACTGTTCTTCCAGCAAGAAGAAATGCCATATGGAAGGAAACTGCAGCAAAGCTCAGTGCTGTCATCCAGGTAAAACGATCAGCAGCAGAAT
>OMLF01001244.1:15104-25702 GCA_900302615.1 Holocentrus rufus | reverse complement strand
AAATCCTAGGGCATCCAGTACTGACACAAGTGGTTTAAAGGCCCCCTCCAGTAACCTCATGACTCATTTTCAAAACTCCTCCTGAAACGGTTCATCTCAAAAAATGACGTGTGATTATTCCACCAATCAACCAAGAGGGTTAATCAAGGGCCTGGAAAGATTGTGCCAGACGTCTGTACGCCAATAAGTTGTAATTAGTTGTCCCATTTTACCTGGTAAACCAATGATTTAGTTGCAAAGCCTGTTTGAAATGTCCGGAAGGTTTATGGTTACACCTGTTGCACAGGTGAGGCTTATTTTGATTTAGACTGGCTTTGTGCCAATGCCACACTTGTGTGGCCTTTGCACTTGGTCAAGTGGCCACTTGAGTGACGTATTCCCAGGATCTGGCTAAAGTGTATAAGCAGGTGTGACGGCTGCAAGTGCTTGGAGGATTCAGCATTGGGACACACTTGGAGAAAAGGAAGATGTTTCCAGTTGAGGCACCAGTTACAGATGTTTATGGCCCAAGAATGACATAAAGAGGACACATATTCCAAATAAATAATTGAACAAAGGCCCATTTAACAATCCAAATATCGTCCAGTATACAACAGTTAGATCCGGTCAAGCGATTTGATTGGTCAAGAGGCATTCCACCAGTGCTGATATACAGTATAACATAACTCTGACGTTTAACTATATGTATTACTGCGCTATACAAGTGTTATGTAATAATCTATATTGACGTCCATGAAGCACATTGTAACAAACTTTGTACCACGACAGCGTTCTCAGAGGAGGACGAGAGGCAGGAAAAAATAGCGTGGAGACTGCTGTGCAAACTTCCAGGTGTGTTCAGAGCTGCTAGCTAGCCTGCGCTAGTGTGTAGGTCGCAGGCACTCGGCCCGAATCACAGCCGTGCTGATATACAGTATAACATCACGACCTCGAGTGTGATATTGCTTAAATAACAGAGGCTACAAGAACCTAATATAACTTTTATTTACATAGGAATGTTTTCATGTCATGTTTCATGTTTTCAATGTCTGTCGTCTTAATAGACCCTTTTCACCTTTTTTGACATGAAATAGGCTGGTAAACACAGGTGTTACTAATCACATTCATTAAGGTTCTGTTCCTGAATAGAACTAATCACCTTAATGTGATTAGTAACACCTGTGTTTACCTATTATTTTGTGTCAAAGTGGCTCCTGTGAAAAAGGTCTATTCCTTCCTTCGGGCATGCAAACTCCTTATGCATTATGGGACTCACTTAGCCACTATTATCTTTCTGAAGTGGTATTAGGGTAAGGGTTAGTAAAGTGTGGATTAGTGCATCTGAGCTTGGGCATTTTCAGAAATGGGACAGTCTTCCACACTTACTTGTTAATACTCACTTAAGACAGCAAGACCACAAGTGTGTGTATTGGGACAAAGCTGGATGATCATACATCACTAAACTGTTTCAGGAAGAGTTTTGAAAAAGCCATGAACTCACGAGAGGCGGGCTTTAACATGAGAGTCAACTGAAGAGCCAGAGCACTGCAATACAGAGGCAGAAGGCACCTTATGTCTGTTAGACGACACAGTGGGATTTGACAAAATGCCAACATATGACACCCTGAGTATGATTTGACTTATCAAATGTCAGACAGGCCAGAGGGGTTTGAGATGGAATTTTCATCAAATAGTAAATATTATTGCACTAACATGGCACAACCTGGTGCACAATATCAGGTCAGAAGGAGACAGAACAAATACAGATAAGGGCGCAGATTATAAAAGACAAACAGTCAAACACCAGGACAACTACAGTAACTGTCAGTGCAGTTGCAACACAGGGGATCTATTATGTATAATATATGTATATACAGTATATATGTGTAATATGTAAACATATCTAAAACACAAAAATAAATAAATACAAACAGAGAAGGAGAAATAACCTTTGCTGCTTCTGATGTCAAATAAATGGACATTTTTCAAATTGGAGGTAAAACATAAGATAAAATAAGGTATTTAATCCAAAGAAGGTCAGTATGGACTCATGTATCACTCACTAGCATGGTTTCCATGTGAGTATATATAGTTTTTTATGAATCAGAAAAGCTGGATGTAATGGCAATATGAAATGTACTAGCAGATTTCAACTAAATTTCCTCATCCTGCTTTTTTGGGGGCTGAATGATCTGTTAAATAGCAATGACAATGTATTAAATAATTCTGACGTCGTTTCTTTGCTTGAACCCGGACGATGGAACACTTTTTTAGCTTTTGTAACATCTCCGAGGTCGACTTAACATTTCAGTCAGATGGAAACATAGCTATTATCTCACATCGGAAGACCAAAAAAACAGAGATAAGAAGAGAGCAGGAGGGACGGATCTGCTCCTTCTACTTGCCTTGACATCTGTGCCAGTGCGCTGAAAGCCCGCGTGCCTGTTTTGATTCATACAAAAATACCTCCTTGTAAAGTTCCTCCTGACTGCGGCGGCGGCGCCTTTGCTGAGGAAGTCATTTAGCCCGGCGCCTTCACTGTTAAAATAGCTCTGTCACGATAAAATAGACGTTTAATCTGCGGTGAAAAGAAGGCCTTATTGTCTGCTGGTGTCTTGTTCTGTGTTGTTGAGGGGGGAGAAAAAAAAAAACCCAACATTGTGACATAAGCCTCTTGTGGCATACAGTGTGAGAGAATGAGACAGATAGCATCAGCGTCTATGACACAGAGAGAGAGAGAGAGAGAGAGAGAGAGAGAGGTGGACAGAGAGTGAAAAAATAGGGGAAATAAATGAGAAAATTGAGCCAGAGAGCTGACAGCTGGCTGTTGTCCATGGAATAGCCTAAACCATCCCAAAGGAAACTGCAAAGTTTGCATCTGTACTCGTGTGTGTGTGCGCGTGTGTGTGTGTGTACACATATTTCCATGGTGAATTGTGAGCTTAGTGTCAATCCCCTGTCACATTAGGGATGCTGTTTAACAATAGCACACATTCACCTTCTGTTACACACACACACACATGCAGACTGCTGTATGTCAGGATCAGACCTCTGTCCTCCGCTGATATAAAAGCCTCTGTTTCAATTTCCTGTTGTCAAATTTATTTAGCGACTCATAATATTTCTCACCCGCTTTTACCCCTGTAGAAACTGATAATGTAATAAAAAACCAGAGCAATAACTTGTCAGAATGTAGTAAAATGTCCCTGTAAATGGGACACAAAATAGAATAAAATCTGTTAATGTAATACATCTCCAAATAATATAATAACCTCAGACTGATAATGATAATTTAAAAAGATTTTACACCCAGTAATGATTGTGCGAAAAGTTGTGTATGGGCTGTGGTGAAAGGTGCACGGTGCAAAACTGTACAGAGTCAGTGTGTCCTCCTCCATCCCTATAATACAACCCACAAGAGCGTTTCTTAAATTAGCGCCCCCTACAGCAATGTGAAAGAAAAAGTTTGTTACAATGTGTTTCATTTTCATTTAGTTTGTTTCTGTCTGTTCATTGTTGTGACCATGATGATGAAAGTCCTTACCGTAACCTTAACCCTAACCTTTTCTTAAACTAGCCAAGTAGTTTTGGTGCCTAAACGTAACCAAACATCAACAGTTTTGAGTGTTGTCTGTGCACATGCATGCTACAGCTTTAAGAAACGGTAATGTGTGTTGTATTCTGCTGGTCATGTTAAAGGGTGGCAACGATCGACCTATGTGGTCGTCTGGGTTGGAGGATGTGTTGAAAGGTCCATTAGATCCAGTTGGGAAAAAAAAGACTCAATCTTTGAATTTCATGCTATCACTTTTTTGACAGTTGAGTCTAAACAATCCTCACTTCAATGCAGTTTTACAAAATCAGGGTTACAGTTGCGTAGTCCGTAGACATGCAACAAACAGGGAAGTATCTCTTTGTTGAACATCTGCTGCCATCCAAATAAATCCAAAAAGGTAAAAACACTGTTTCAGCATAGTACAGTCTTGATCAGAATATAAAATGAGACTACAGGCTGTGTTCTCTGGTCAGGGTTAATTAGAGATAGCTGAGTGTTTTACCCTCAAGGAGTTCAAAAAGTCCCCCTGGCTATTGGGGGGGTGGGGTGGTGCAATATCGACAGTAAATAATGCACTGCATACCAAATGCAATTACATTATGGGTATGCAACATTGGATATGCCATTGCCCTTGTTGTGTGATGACCCCTCCTCTTGTGTTAATTGTTGTGTCTCCTCCCCTTGTTTGCAGAGGCCTGGCAGGCACAGTGGAAGTGGTCCTTGTCATGAGTGACAAATGTTGGGACTGCAACTTGACCAACTGAGGGGGATGATGGGTCATGCCCTGCCGCTCCAAATGCCATAATAACATGAGCAACATTTAAAGGTATAGTTCCAAAATGACTTATTTGTTTTGGAAAACAATTTCAAATTGTTACCAAAGATAACATTCTCAACCAACGGTGTTTTCTAAGTAAAGGTCTTAATATATTTGAGTATTTCAGAAATATTCCATTTAAGTATTACTTTTAAGGCAGCACATATTTCAGATGGTCCTGTTTTATCTTGTGTGGACAGGCAACAGCACTTTTTCAACAAAGCTTTCCATGGTCCTTTGCTTTGTTCCTCTTAGAGCATTGACAAATTAGGTTGATTTGAATGAGCCAATTGCTGTGCAATGCTCTGAGGTAATGAGCATTTTTTTTCATATTTATTTCTTTCAGCTTACAGTCACCTGCCAAGTTTCATTCTCATGGTCAATGTTTTTCATTTCTCTTGGTAAAACCGGTCTGACTGGTCTGCCTCTTCTTATAGATACTCAAACTGCTGTGGAGCCCCAGCAAATCAGCAAGTCAGCCAAGGATGGCCTGACCACTGAGTTTTACAAATAAGCATGACTTTGTTAAATGATAATGAGATTATATTTGTTCTTTGTTTTTTGTTTATTTCTGGAAAGTCCTAGGAGCATCCCGAAGACTGCTGTGGGACCCCACTTGGACAACCAGTGCCTTGGATTTCTGCTGATGTTTACTCCTTTGCCTAAATTCAGCACAAGCAAATAAAGTATGTCGTGCTTTAAATTCACACTGATAGCTTGCCCTTCACCAGTGCTAATTCATTAAGTGAACTTTATCCCTGATCTCTCAATGGGACACCTAGCAATTTAGCCCAGGCTCATTTCCCCCCTCTAAACTCAATGGGGAGATGGATCGAGCAAATTAGCCCTGATTAAAGACACATTATAAATATCAATTAGGTGGCAGTTGGGTGATAGTTTCTTTCAGGTTAAAATGCCTCAATCCACATGGGGTAAGAGTGGCCCTGGCTGTCTTGTTCCAACATGTGAGATAATGGGTACACTCTAGTCCTCTCTTAGCCCAACGTGATGCCCAGGGCACTCTGTGGTGTATTTTAATTTTTAAAATTCTTGCGTCTGTAAAGTGGTCATCTTCTCAGCATTTCTAGCACTGATGAAGCAGTGTCTCTAAAGAAATTCTGTGAGGTATATTCAAGCCCATTGTGGCCCAATTTAGTAGAGGGACAATAGCTCAATTTCCCCTGAGGGCCAAAGCTAGTGCTCGAACTTATTTCCAGTGTCCTGGGCCCTTTCTTCTGGATTGGCCTGGGTCAAAACCAGGCTTGTCAAGGAACTCATTTGCCTCTGCTTGGTCCTTCCAAATCCCCATGGCCAAAGCTGTTTGCCCTGGGGCTTATAAGTTATCACAATAAATTTTTTTGTTCAGACAAGAGGCATTGCTAAGTAAGTTCTGCAGCTGAGTGAAGCTGGCTGGACATGTAAGGTAATATTCGGTCTCTCTAGTTAGACTTATCAAAATGTCTAGAATATTTTATTATATATTGTTTTTATCAGGTTTTGTAGTGTCCTTGGGCAATTTGAAAGGCAACGCAGAAAAGTTGGAATGTTTGAAAGAAACAGCTGTAAAGGACATTACCACTTTGCTACAAACATACGTGTTGCCTTTGCTGGCATTTTAATTTTTTTCCAAACTTTGTCTTAGCAAATGACATCAACCTCATCCTAAAACCTTCTTCTCTGTTTCAAAACTTCCCACAAACTAATTAAAAGTAACTTTAACACATATGACAGCAGCATGGTCTGCAGTGTATGATGAGCAGCAGTTGTGAATGAGGCTGTACAGTGGAAACACCAACTTTGGCTCCAGTGCTTACATTCCAGGGCAAGTTCCTGGGCCAAAGTTCTTGGGATTTTTGGCCTTAAGTGAGAGGGAGCTAATGAGGCTTTTGGTGGGAAAAACAATTGTTTCGATTCTTGCCCTGGAGAGAAGATTTATGCAATTTGTGGGTAATATTTTTCTTTGATCTTTTAGAAGTGTATTGTTGCTTATTCTTTTTAATAGGATTTAAATCATTAAACCATGAATTCATTGCATGAAATAAAAGAAACAAAAAAACATTAGCATCACAATAGCCGTGTTAGGTCTAATCTCTACCTCAGCTGATTCAGAGTTTTATGCTAGTGATAGCATCACTTACTTTATGATCATTTAACTTTTTAACTAACTCAGTTATGGGCATTTTAGTGACTCAGTGGTCTAAGGTGTGTACCATGCAACTGTGACATCCTGTGTTATAAAATGGATCAAGAACTTTCTTTTATTTCATCACTGAATGTTATTCAGCATTATTTTAATGGATCTAATTTATTATCTCTGCATGGAGGTCATGCATTTGGTCGTGTGTGTCTGTCCTTGGTAAATCTCACAAACTATTGGGCCTATCAGGTCGCAGTGATTCAAAAACTTTGAAAAACACTTGTTCTCGCTACTTCCACTCCCTCAGTCCATTCATTTTCATGACCCATGTGACCCAAATGACAATTTAGAATGAAAAAAATTATTGATATGATTAGGAGAAGTAAGCAAACTCCTCTAAATATGTAACTGCACAATTGCAGGTTGGACCTTTAAGAGTTCTGGTGGCGCTTGTTGAACTACTAACCTTTAGATGTTGCTAGTTCCAAAACATCCATTATGACAGAGTTTGTATATCAGTCTTGATTGTCTGGGTGTGATGATTAATGTGATGTGATTGGCAGAATGTGAGACAAATTAGTTTTGGTCAGTTGTGTAAGTGGTGTCAGGGTCTGTCTCATCATGGCTGTTTACCACCGTTTGTCTTAATTGTTGTTAATTGTTGGCAACTCATAAACAGCTTTCACCCTCTGATCTTTCTCTCTCGCTCCATTTCTGTCTCTCATCATCATCCTCTTCCTTTTTGTCCTGCTTTCCTCTCCTTCCTGATTTACCAGTTCAACATAAATTTAGTGTAAGAACAAGACAAAGACTGTTGTTGGTAATGGGGCTAAGTTGGCAACAGTGGGAAGATGTTCACACCAAAGTCAATTCTTCCCTGAACAACTAAATTAGGCAAATACCATGCGTGCCTTATTCTGCTGTAAACTCATAAGCTTGTTAGCATTTTGGTTCACGATTCTTACCATTGTTGATCTACACCGATCTCTGTTTGTTTTCCAATTCAGTGTGCTGTAGCTTCTTGCATTGTCATCATCTAAGCCACACATGCAGTCCCTCCAAGGATGCTGACTGGTCCAACCATTTTCAGGTTTCAAGTCAAACGCGGCAGTTGGACAGTGGTCAGGTGGTTTTGCGAGTCAAACCCAACTGCAAACTCCACATCACATGAACTACATGGTGAACAGACTGACTGATAGACATTGTCCTGTGCTATTGCTAGCAAGGCTAAAAATCTTAAGTGAATATCAAAACCATGAATGCCAAGTCAACACTTGATTTCCCCAAGTTATCTAGATAGAGCAAACAACTAAAGAATGCAATAATAACCAAACATCTTGACACTTTGAGGTGGACTGTGGGAAAATGAACAGCTGTGTCTTAATTGACTATGCAACATCAAGCACAGTTGATTCAAGTAATATCCCTCTAATTTCAGTTATGTTATCCGTCTACTATACAAGTGAAGCTTTTCAAAAACATATGTGAACATACCTCAATTTGCCAAACAAATACCAGATGGTATCTTTTTAAGTCTTCCAAAAAAAAAAAAAAAAAAAAAAAAAAACCACTCAAAGTTTACAATGTCAAAGTTCGGTCATCGATCACTCTTAAAAGCTGGGCAACCTGGAGCTGCTCTCATTAGCGCGGCTCTTTAGATTTTAACTTTTGAATTTGGAAATGCACCATCAAGCTGCTGCAAGTTTGTCTTTGCTGCTGAGCAAATGTGTCAACATCCTGCCAAGAACTGAAGATCATCCATGCATATTAAAGGAAGTGCTCATCACCTGTCAAGGCGCCAGTACAAACGCTGCTCTGTACTTCAATACAGACATCATCTACTGAGTTAATAGTACAAGGTTTCAGAAACACTTCACTTGTTTCAATTCATCTATCATTGCTTCTTATTCATTTTCTCTCTCTCTCTCTCTCTCTCTCACACACACACACACACATACACATGTGGCTCTCGAGTGGATTGGTGCAAGGAGCTGGAAAATTCACACACACACAAAGCACATGTATGCTCTCTCACATACTCACACACACACATATCCCAAGGGCACAATATATTTCCTGCAGCATCTAAGGTCTGGACAACACACAGGCACACACACACACACACACACACACACACACGCGCGTGCGCGCGCGCAGCATGCTGTTAGTCACGTTATGAGGCCGTCTTGCCATGTTGGGTTTACCAGGAACACATTCAGCTGGTTCTAAGAAAAAGTACAGGGAAATATTTCATTTCAAAATATCGATCCCTTCCATGTAATCTAAAATTTATTACAAGGATGATCTTCAATCCAAATATTGACTCCTTCCCAGCAGTAACTTTCCAGAAATTACTGCAGGGATAGACTTCAATCCAATTAGGGCGCTGCCATAGCAAAATTGAGTCTCTATCTTGACAGTATCACAAAAAGAAGCTTTAAAATTGACTTATCAGAAAAGGAAAAAAAAGTTGGTTTCAATGTCAAGTTCAATGATAAGAATAAAAAATATGAAGAATAGGAGCAGCAAGAGAAAGAATGTGAAAGCAGGATATAGTGACATAGTGACTGCAATCAATTCTGCCCAATTTGAAATGGGGCGATTGTTCTTTTTTTGATAATAGATTATTTTAATGGTATTTCTGACTGAATTAGAGAGTATACATAAAAAACAGGGAGAGTGAGAGGATTGATTGGAAAGAAATGGTCAAGCTTCGATCTGAACTGAACATTAGAGGTTCATGATTTTTGCCTTATCCACCATGATGTTTTTTTAAATGCCATTTTTTCCATAACAGTTATAATGCATACAGCTGAGAATGGCAGGAAATATGATTGCAGGAGGTTAATAATTAATAATTCAACCATTATTAGAAGATCCGCACAGTCATTTGTCTAGGAAGACTTTAGTGAGCAAAATAGCTTTACATATTAACAAAAGAAAGTGGCACGTACAGACTAATAGCACTCCCACGCATACTAAAGCTGTCAGGATGGATTTAAGTAATTGAATTTCAGTTATAAATGTAAAAGCAATCAAAAGAAATCCATACAATCCATCACCTGTGTCAAAACCACATTTCTTTTTCCTTTTTTTATTCACTTGATTGAACTGTAACACCATGCCGATTTCATAGACTCTCATTCATTATCATTCTCTCTTATATTCTCTCTGCAATCTCTTCTATTAGCTTACTAGCTTTTAGAACACACCAACACATTTCCTAGCAGCATCATGGCAGAAAACACCCAGCCTGACAAGGAGATTACTACTCTCCTTATGTATTATTCAGCAATGTTCAGAAGATATTTGGATTCCCCTCAGTAGATGGCAAGAAACAGCAGAACACCTTGAATCTTTCTGAATGAGAAGGATCTTTCTAAGGCACTGATCTTAGAATCTGTTTTAATTGCATCACCTGATCACGTCGCCCCGCTGGGCCCAGGTCTAAGCTACACTGATTGCAGTTAAAAAGAGTTCAAGGAATACTCAACAACATTTTGGACAAAATACTCTTTTTCCTACTCACCCAGCCTGAGACGGATACCATTTTCACCTCTGTACGTCCACTGGTTCGGTTCCTATGGATAGCATTTTGTGTTAGCTTAGCATAAAGACTTGAAGTCTACAGGAGTCATTAGCCTAATTCTGCCAAAGTGGGAAAAAAAAACAAAAACATTACAGCAACTCTGAAGTTGTCTCATTCACACAATGTATCATTGGCTTTGGAGCTGCTGGAAGGTTTATTTTTTCACTATAATGGAGCTAGGCTAATGACTCCTGTAGACTACTAAGCTAACATGAAATGCTAGCCATAGGAACCGAACTAGGGGATGTAGAGAGGTGAAAATGGTATCAAACATCTTGTCTCAGTCTGGGTAAGCCGGGGGAAAAAAAAGGTATTAAAGAGTACTTAATACTTAAAGAGTATTCCTTTAAGAGTTAAAAAGATTGTTTACTTAGTTTACTCAGTTGCCATTTGAGAGACCCTCTCATTGATCATCATTGCTATGTTTTTATTATATAGTCTGCTTAGTTTTGATCTATAATTCACCAACAATAAATACATAAAAAAATAATGCATGGTATTTACATTTCAAAGGACGTTT
>OMLF01001244.1:197-15084 GCA_900302615.1 Holocentrus rufus | reverse complement strand
AGCTAGGCTAATGACTCCTGTAGACTACTAAGCTAACATGAAATGCTAGCCATAGGAACCGAACAAGGGAATGTATAGAGGTGAAAATGGTATCAAACATCTTGTCTTAGTCTGGGTAAGCCGGGGAAAAAAAGGTATTCCTTTAAGAGTCAAAAAGACTGTTTACTTAGTTTACTCAGTTGCCATTTGAGAGACCCGCTCATTGATCATCATTGCTATGTTTTTATTATATAGTCTGCTTAGTTTTGATCTATAATTCACCAACAATAAATACATAAAAAAATAATGCATGGTATTTACATTTCAAAGGACGTTTCATCACTTACATGCTTCAGTTTATTGAGGTTGGGTCTCAAGCGTCCTTTGATCACCAGTCTGCATCATGGTAACATGCAACAGGACGGACAGCGCAGGATGTTTGTTGCCATCCGAAGCTGTGATACAGCAGGCTGCAACATCAGGGATGAGGGAAATCATGTTTCACGTACCTCTATTTTGAGGCCATTTTCAAATTAAAACCCTATGCGTAGTCTGGTTTTTAGTTGTGAGAATAAGCTACCAAGCACTGAAGTGAAGCAGGGAGAGTCAACTAGCATAGCAGGGAAAACAGACTGGCAAACAGGCCCATTGTGCAGCTTTATGCTTCTGCCACAATCAGCTGGAGAATTGCAATCTAGCAGTGATTCAGCCAACAACCCACTTCCAAAATAAACTTAAAATGCAAATGTAAAATGAGAAAACTGAAGTTAGAGCTACTCTCTAGTGCAGCTGGCTAATAAATTCCACCAGGGTCTGTCACAACAGTACTATGTGGCAGACTTGTTGGAGCACTTCTTGCTCTCCTGTTGGAAGCTTTAGTATGCACCAAAGTGACCAATCTCAATTAAACAAAACAAGCCAACCAGTCCAAACCAAGAAAAAAAATATTACATCCAACAAGATACTTTTGTGAATGGCTGGGCTGAAAAGGACAAAGCACAGTGAAACAGAACTTTTTTTTTTCCTTCCATCTTTGTAGCGGATCATTCAGGGGGAGCACCCATCCCCAGGTTTGTGATGTAGAAAACTGAAGTCAACCAAGGACTGGTACTCCTCCCTGGTACTTCCAGCCAGTGGGAGTGGTGGCTCTTCATGGCTACTACAAATCGGCACAAGGGACTTTTGCTGCCTGAGTGATGACGAGAGACCAGCCCCCTCCTTAAAGGCTGCCAACAGTAAGCCGTGAAGCTAAGCACAAACAATGTGGCTTGGAGTCTTGCTTATTTCTTATTCTCTCCACTTGGTGAAAGAGTTACACCAACTTAAGATTGACGTGGAGTGCCATTATTGTTGAGTAGAGCTGTGTATTAGCAAGAATAATTGATATGGTGATATGCTACATATCATGATACAGGGGTTACAATTCAATTTACTGTGATATATTGTGATACTGTAACCAAGGCGATATATTAAGGTGATGAAGTTTACTTTTATCATGCAATCAGAGCAGTGGGACAAATCGCATAGTCATGAACCAGTGTCACAAATCTATAATCTATGTAAACCATTAATTAAAAAATCAATTGTGTTTTTGAGAATTGATACAGCATCAGAAAACATTGAGAGATAGCTGTTAACATTTTGCTAAATTAGTTGCATATATCACATAAATGTGATGTCAGAATTATAGTTTGTCAGGAATGATTGGACAGGAAGGATCTTGGAATGTAGTGCTACATGATCCGATCCAATTCACAATGGAATACTCAAAGGTTCAGAGTAATGTGATATCAGAGTAGAGTTACAGGTTTTGAACAGGAGTGATACCACAATGGAGTTGTCATACAAGGATTGGCTAGATTGCAATGTCAGGGCTGAGTTGCAATATTTTGGAGGACAGAAGTGTTCTCACAATTGTTTGATTATATCTGGAACATTAATGATACCAAAAAGTAATTCTACATTGCCCAGATTGATTGTGATGTCATAATTACTTAACTGTTTGTTTGGGACAGGAGTGACCTCACAATGTTGAACTGTGTTTTAGACATGAATGAGCTCACAATGGACTTCAACAATGTTCAGGTTAATTGTGATGTAAGATTTGCAGTATGCTTGGGGCAGGGGTGATCTCACAAAGGAGTTCGACAAGGGGTGATTGTGAGCTCACAGCTTTTTCACAATCATTTTGAAAGAGTTGGGGCTTGAGGGGGAGGTTTCTGTCTCCTGGGTGTCTAAAAAATGGGACAAGGGGAAGAGGAAGTAAACGGTATAAGTGATGTACACTATGTTACACCTCATAGTATATCACTTTTTGATGTTTATGATCAAATTTTTTTTGCCTGCATTTGGTTTTCATTGTCAAATGGTTGGAAAACTGTAATGCTGCCAGTAAAAAGCACACCGTTCCTTTTCATTTGACTTTGTTGTATGAGCTCAAATCTCGTGCAACACAGGCTGGCGTCACAAAAGGAGAGCCCACAGCTCTGACCTGGCCCTGGTTTTCTCCCATGCAGGAGGCTATTGGCGGGAGGCCATGAAGAGTGCCTCCTGTCCTAACAGACTCATGCACGGAGGGCCAGCCAGCGACGTCAGCTTGTGGCCTCTGATGAGAGCGCTCCTGACACTGCTCCTGGTCCCTCTGCGCACAACAGTCCAACACCAAAGAGGAGGAGAGGTGAAGGAGGCGTGCTAAGATTCCTCAGAGACGAGGCAAGGAGGGAGGATGAGCGCTTTGCATGGGCTGAGCACCAAACTGAACGCTTCTTGGACTTGTTTGAAAAAGTGGTCAAGAAATCGATTTCTTCTGTGTGTATTAAGTTTAAACGGGATTGATGTTTAATCAATTGCTAAATAAATCGTAAACTTTGTGGGTACAATAATAGCCCATCAAGAAAAACATTAGCCACCTTTAAAATCTTCAACTCTTCGACCAAATGGCAAGAAGCTTTATTTTTGGCAGTCTTGAGGGAGAAATGCGCCTTCCAGTCAACACTCAGGGAACAAAAGTCGTATGTGCCCAAGATGGTTTACAGCTCTTTGAGTAGCAGAGGGTTGCAAGAGAATAAATTACCAAAAATATGTACAAATTATTTTCACATGAAACAACTTCACATGTATCCTCAATGGGAGAATGATCTGGTTTTATTGCAGATGGACTTGCCTTGAAGAAAACCGCCATGCACCATGTAATATAAATGAATGTGTGAAACAAGATGCATAATACATGCTGGTATACCCCTGTCCCATTTATAAAATCCCCTGATATTCCCTGACCTCCCTGGAAAATTGATCAAATTTTCAATCTCATTCCTGTTTGAAATACAACTCATGACCAGTGGGAAGCCTGTTACCGTACATCGGAAATGTTCATGCGTAAAGTCACACACCATCTAGCTGACAGGAGGAAGCCATAACAGAGTGCTGTGTCTTTGCATCATATATTGCCAAAAATCATTTGAAAGCACTAACAGAGATACGTGAAGGATAAATAAAGTAGCACAGGTAGGATTAAAATAAAACAGAGGATTTGTTCTTACGTATTATTGGAGAGGATTCCAAGAGGGAGGCATGGAACAGTATCAACTGTGTGAGTGAAACATGAAGAAAGAGAAAAAATTATTGGTTTAAAACATTCAAAAAAAAGGAGAAAAATGGAAACATTGACAACTAACGCTGGAAGATAAAAAGAGAAATCACAAGTTCAAAGCCACGAACAATTAAAATATTGTACAAATGGGCTGAGGATTGTGAGACAATGGAGAAAATATCTTTGAGTTTTACCTGAGCAGTAAGAGATAAGGAAAACATCCACAGCTGGAGGATTTTTCAATTTTTCTTTTTATGCTCACAAAGATTTTGAGAGGACGCAAAGGGCTTTTTTTGCTTTTATTAAATATCACGAGGAAGGATTTACTGTAGAGGAGGTGTGTTGTCGTTGCTTCAGCGTTCAAAGAGGATTGGGAGAGAATTTTTATTACAGGAGAGAAGATGTGTGGAAGAGAAGGACTTAATCAAATTTGCCGTGAATTTCAAGGGAGACTGATGGACAAGGCAGTGGAAGGTTTTGCTAATTTTTGTGCCATTACATTGAGAGGACCGATTTTCTTAGGAGGGGATATTGCTATCTCATCACATACCGGGCGATGTTTGCAAGCAAAAAAATAAAGAAATAAATTAAAAAGTAGTTAAAAGTAATAAAAAAAAAAAAATATTGTTTCATGTTATAGAAAACTAGTGTGAGCAAAATGGCTCTGAATTTCATAACTACCATGGAGAAAGAGGGAGGCTGATTTTGTCCTCCCTCCCTTATCTCAGGGGGGAGTTGACAGGGGACAATTATTGGGATCTGAATCTAATTAATAATGTCAAACTTAAAACCACCTTTCATACATAGTTTGCAGGGAGCATAGACCCCAAAAGCAGCCTCTCCACTTTTCCTTCACTGGAGCCTCTTAATGAACTGGTGGTTGATCACCCTAAACAGCGACTTGGAACATACTGCTTCAGGCAGCCTGAGAAGTCTGCAGGTGCTACATCAAAAACAAGTGAAAGAACCTTGAAAAGCCGGTGCAAGGTGGCCAATCCAGGTGCGGTATGTTCGCTCCTTTGTGCCTTAGAAAGTGCTCTTGCTAAAATGTTTTGCACAAGCTGAGGCCTGTCTGTTCTCTATTGAGGCAGAACGGTAAGCTGTGCATTGCAATGATCAAGATGAGAAAAGACTAAAGCAGGGACCAGTTTCTTAGCATCTCCTTAAGAAAGGATTCACTTTTGCAATAATTCTTATGTGATGGAAAACAGTCAAACTTTACTAGAGTCAATTAGGTCACTTGGTCCCTTACTGACAGTTTTACCTGTACAGCCTTGTGGCCGAATAGGCCTCAGAAGTCATGTCATCATTTGCTAGCAAGACTTCCACATCAAAAAAATAGATTGTCTATAGGAGAAATGATGGTTTTCCTAATTTCTTAAATCATTTATGGCATTGGGACATTTGTTTGTATATGAAAAAAGACAATTTGTTCGCATAAGTTTTATAACCTGAACATGATTGTTGTAGTTTTAAAAAACAAATTGCTAATGGCTAAGTGGTTAGCTAGCCACAATGAACTTTGGCACACGACCTTTCATTATAGTGATTCTCCTCTGCATACGTTGGTTGTCAACAGACACGGCATCGGGTATTTCTTTACGGCTCAGCGACAAGCTAGAATGATTGTGGTCATAAATTTATACCTGCATATTTAAGTATCTTCTCATATGGGCGAAGCTGGTTACAGAACAGTCGGCTATATTTAATGTACACCGCAGCGTTAGCTTTTTGTTAGCTTATTTTGGTTGGAAAGCAGCAGCAGGATTCAGTGGATCCGGTCCCATTTAAGAGAGAAATGTATGCAGATAGAAATGTCCAAGTTTCCAATGCCAGCTTAAATCACAGACTGTGACAGGGACGATTACATCAAAACCCCATAGATTTTCTCCATAGGGAAAATGCGTTGGATCCGGAATTCCATATGTCAGATTTCTGAGGCTTATTTGCTTAAAATATAATATGGTTTGCATGCCATGTAGAAGAATTTCTGTTTTGACTTCATTTATTTTTAAGAAATTGTTGTTCATCCATTCTACAGTGATGGAGAGACAGCCGATTCCCCACAGGCCGTATGGAGTCACCGTCATCTGGCACCGCAGGTATAAAACTGCCTGTGTTGTCAGCCGGCGGGACGCATCAAGCCTCATTTTAAAAAGGGAGGTGACAGAGTCCTCTTACATTTCATTAAACAGATAAAGGGGTTTCATCCTGTCCTGTCCCGGGAGACTGCTGAATGAAGTGAGAGGTGTGCGTGAACTTCATCTGGCGCGGAATGAGAGCTTCATTTTTCTCCTTTAGGATTCAATAGCAAGGGGGTTTTCAATAGACTGGTGGGATTACATGTCAGCAGCCACTCCAAGGTAAGCTCTCAAAATGAATCTTCCTGTGTGTGTGTGTCTGTGTGTGTGTCTGTTTTCTCCCCTTTCCCGGTGGCCTCTTCATACTAAGCCTGCTAAAATGAATGTGGGCTTGTATATATATGTGGAAGTGTGCATGCCCACATTTATGAATGTTTACACACAGGCAATCTCTTAACCCTAAGCCCGTTAATATATTGCAGGTCGCCATCTATCTTGTTGTGTCCAGGATTCCGCTCTCTCCCTTTATCTCCCCTCTTTTCTCTTTCTCTTCCATTTTTTTTTTTTTTTGCAGAGAGCGCGAGCCAGATAAGAGTGCAGCCACTGACAAATCCAAATCTTCTTGTTTTCTTGTTTCGCCTCCTTTTGTTCTGTCAAGTTTCTGGCTCTGTCTTGTCATCTCGGCGCTCCTCTGCTGTTCTCTGCACCGTTGTAGTGATAGCTCATGCCTCGTTGCATCAATTTCCAGCGCTCTCGCCCTCGCCCCCCTCCTCCCCTCACTCTCTTCCGCAACCTAATATTGCCTCCCGGTGGTGAGGCGGGGAGAACAAAACCAAAAGGAAAACAACACCAAATCAATCACGGATGTGATTTTAATGTATCAAAATCAAAAGAGCTTATATGAAAAGGGGATGGGGGGCCGTAGTCTTTTTTAGCAGCTTTCAAGATGATTCACTGGGTAAAAAACTGAAGACATGGCAGCGGCTCTACCTTAGAGCAAAAATCACTGTGATATTCAAAGGCCTCACAAGGTGTCTGATGTACTCAGTGCTGATTTAGTGACCTTGTTGTACTTCATGGTAGTTTTTAACTCCTGTGGTATCATATTCTTATAGTATTCATGCAGGATATTTTATAGTTAAAATGTAATATTTCATACTAGCCTTCCCATCTATCTATCTTTCTATCTATCGTGGAAGAATATGTAGAAGAGTAATATGAATATAAGGTTAATGATGGTGTTTACAGCCACCATGTTTATGAAAGGAGCTGCTTTGGAGAATAGGAGGAACTGGGTTCCATGGGTCAAGGATTCCACAACCACACACACATACTCTTCGAAACTGTCTCTTTACCGATATTAAGAATGGTGTTTGTCACGTAGCCTGTTCCATTAGGGCTACATGACCCGGTGCAGGATGGGTGTCAATAAGGTATAAAAGTGAGGAATCTCTTGCTGTACAGATGTATTGTGTACGTCTCTGCAATAAAGTCGTACTAAGGCTGCTGATTGATGTCTCGTCATTCAATTTCTCTTCAACACGATCTATTTTTTTTTTTACTGAATGCTAGTGAACGTTTTCAAGGTGAGATTCAGATAAATTTTGACCCTTTCCATGAATTGTAACCAGTTGAATACGTGCACTTTTGTTAACACTTTATATAGACTATGCAATGTTAATATTGAACATAGTTGAACAACTCATATAAAGTGAAAGGGCATCAGCTGGAACAAAGTAAATAAGCAAATAGAATCTCCATCCAAGCAAACAGGTTTTTTTGTTTTGTTTTTTGGTTTGTGATGTTGTGGAAATCTGTAGTTCAATTTGATTCTGTGTTTGTGTTTCTGCATACAAGAATCTGATGAATACAGATGCGCATTTTGCGTTGATTGATTAGCTGTTTCACCATCTGGCAGTCATCTATCCATCTTCATTCCTTTATCATTTTTCCTCCGTCTTTGCTTTCTCTGTTTTCTGTCCTCTGACTTCATTTATTATTGAGCATGTGTATATCTGCTTGCCCATGCAAAGCTCTGCAGCGTGAAAATGAGAGCACATACAAACAGGAGGAAATTCTGTAACTGTGGATATATGCACATTATTTGCAACCATATGCATATACAAGATAACTCCAAATCCCACTTACTATCTACAAAACTGTCACTCTGCTTGATGTCATCTAACAACACAGAAAAATCATTAACTTATATAAGTGGATAACTTGATTAAAAGGAAAGCTAGAACCTTCTAATTTTAAGCTCAGGAGTTGAAGGCGATGTGCTCCATTGCCTGTCTGAGTGTTTCTGTGCCTGTTTGCATCTTTCCTTTTATTCTGATTATCAAAGGCCAAGGCAGATTTCAGTCAGCCAGTTTGGGGCCAAGATCAAAAGTCCCTGACAGAATTTTAAGTGGGAGCAAGAAGTT
Organism: Holocentrus rufus; assembly: GCA_900302615.1. Taxonomy (NCBI): domain Eukaryota; kingdom Metazoa; phylum Chordata; class Actinopteri; order Holocentriformes; family Holocentridae; genus Holocentrus; species Holocentrus rufus. Next base: position 7,009 of record OMLF01001244.1, on the reverse strand, counting down.
AATGGCGAGGAGTGTGCAGTGTCAGTCTAGTGTTACAAAAGCCAGAGGAGGGAAGTCATTAGTATTAGCATTTTTAGGGGGAAACAAGGGAGAGTCTTGTCACTTATGGTGACATTTTCAAAGTTTTAATAGCGGCACCACTTTCTGCACCAGTTTGTGTGGTTTTCTAAAGCGATCGCCAATGACGGGTTATCTGTTTCCTTTGTCTATTACACAGAAAATTCGTTAATATGACTAATCATATTTGACGATAAGTATAAAAGAACAGTGGCATCTCCAAAATGTATTGACAAATACGCATCGGACTTTAGCTGCAAATTGATTTAGCCTGTCTTTTGGAATCAGTGTAATGTAAACTCTTTTTGCAAAGAAAATCATTAAGGCAAACAAGATTGCAATCAAGACAATTACAACCAACGGTTAGAACTAATGATTTTTTGCCGAGGGCTTCAGAATACTGTTAACACTGCGACAGCTGCAGGGGAGGAGAGTACGGTGCATCGAGCACCGAACTTTCCTGAGTGCTCTATGTACAGTGAGCCAGCAGAGTCAGAGGCATTTGTATTTATATATGCTTTTGGATCATTTGTGCTCAGATCTTTGTTCTCAGTAATGCAAGTGTTTCCTCAGTCCCAGTGTTCTACTTGCCCAAGTTGTGCTACTTGTTATGGGTGAAAGTGTGCCAGAGTCCCATTTTTAAATTTGAAAGCATGCGCTAAAGTGGTGTCAGTAACTGTTAGCAAAGTTTGTTGATTCATCACTCTTATACTTGGCCTTCGAGTTAATGGAGAGAGATTGACTTATAAACGGGTTAGAAAAAGCCAATTAGCTCATAGTCCAATTATAGGAACCCTGGTGAAAATGCTTGGCTTGCTTCCATATTAAACAGGTTCCTGTGACATGGAAACCTTCAAAATATTACAAGTCTCACTTCTGGTTTCCACCATCTGTGCAAACTCAAAGCACACAGCTTTGAGTTTTGAGCTTTATGGGTACATTTTGATGTCAACACACATGTCACAAGCAATACTCACTTTTACTGTAACTCTTAGGATTAACTGGGAGCTTGCAGCTGGACATTTTCATGCATGTTTGGTGGAGTGTTCGTCCTGTGAATGGGACCCTTCTGTATGGGGTCCATAAAAATATTCTGAGCACTGGTTTATTCATGACAACATGGAGATTCCAGTATGGGGTGTCACAGGTTCATGTAAACAGATGAAAATGAGTTAGACCTTTACCTGGGACCTGTTCCTCTTATGTGGTTTGTGTTTGAGTGAGTTGGATTCGCTTATTAGACTCAAACCTGCAAAGTCACACAGGTTCAGTCAGATTTCCAGATGTAGGTACACTTTTCCTCAGACAAGAATCAACAGATAAAAGGTTTTAAGTTTTCTTTTTTCTTTATTTTTTAATATACAATAACATTATTTACTTATTTCATTTTTCATTTTCATTCTTTATGAGGTATCTCTCTCTCTGTCTCTCTCTCTCTCTCTCTGTGTGAGCGAATTAGCTAATTAATTGGAATTTTTTGATTGATTCTTAATTTTTTTTTTATTTTAACTGTCTAGACAGATGTGAACTCTGACCTTTGCATACACGTGGAGAATATGTGTTGTAGATGAAATTGTAACCTACTTACACATTAACTTTATCTGCAACTTTCGAGCATGACATCATTCATGACATCATTCTCAGTGTCTCATTGTCTCGCCAGTGAAACAAGCTGCTGTCTTTTTCAAAGGTGCAGTCACATCTGAATTCAGTCCACACATTTTACTCTCACACTGAATCAGGATGTGACATCACGCGCAGGTAGAGCAGGTAAGCTAACCTTACTAGCATGGAATGAGCCAAAAAACTGTGAGCCAGGCTTCTTGCTGTTTGTTGAAATTTGTATTCTGACACTGTTGTTACACAGCACCAGGTAGTGGAGCACTGCCAGAATCAAAGATCCTCCATTGTGTTGGCTGCCAGTGAGTGTGTCTCTATTTGCTGAGTGCCATTTTGCAGGTCAGAGTTCAACAAATGTGAACTCTGACCTTTGCATACATGTTGACAATGCACAATTTGCCTGTTGTCAGATGCAATTGGTTGTATTTGTCATTTGCATGGGTTTTCAGCTGATCTATATGGGGAATGTAACAAATTTCTGTATGGGTATAGTGCTAAAGTTAATATGCCAGAAGTCACAGTGCCATGCCAGCCAATCATATGTGCACTGATCATGGTTTCTGCTCATTTCTCCTATTTCCTTTGTTTAAAAACAAGATTGCACAGCAATTCAAGATAACCACGTCCAAATTTGACAAATCAATCTGCCACCTGCGTTTGCAGAACAGTGTTAGCCAGATAAAAATTAGCCAGCTAATTTGAATCAGCTAACATCGTTGTGGCCTGCATTAATTTAACAACATACAAGAAGCCCAGAGTGAGATGAAGGGCCAGGTTCCTCTGCATGTAAACACTGCCAGAGGCTGAAGGATCCCTGGTGTTGATGGTCAAGTAGAACAATGTTCAAGTCAATTGTATTTTAAAAGCACTTCCATGGAATCGAGTTCACTGGGCAACAACTTGTAAGTGTGTGTGTGTGTGTGCATGTGTGTGTGTGCGCCAGCAGTGTGGCTGAGGCGGAGAGCCAGAGGTGGCTTGGCTGATCAGCGGACACAGCTGCAACGAGTCAGGCTGATTAGCAGCCTGACTGTATATCCAGGCTGTTAACCATTTTTCTTGTCTCACAGTGGGACTGGGACCAGAAAAGCATGCCCACACACACACACACACACACACACACACACACACACACACAGAGAGAGAGAGAGAGAGAGAGAGAGAGAGAGAGAGAGAGAGAGAGAGAGGTGCACCTGGAAAGGCTGCAGAGAGGAGTTTCTAGGAATATGCCACTAGGATCTATGCTGAGTTTCTGAAAAAGATAGCTTTGGCATTTTTAAACTTCATATTACCATATCATTTATAACACAGCACAACCTCACTGCTGTGTGACAAGAAAATTACTACTCTGCAGCAGCTTCTTGCTAGTCTTTAATATTGTCTAACAGGACACTCATTTTTGGCATCGAACACCACTCTAATCGTAGTTTTTGAAAAATGGATGGGCTTTCTGCTGCTTCCTCAGCTAATGCTGCGTTCATGATAACTCTGACCTTGGAATTTTAGTCTTAAGCCCCTGATAAACTTCAAAACGGGAATTTGGCTGCTCCACCAGAAGAGTGTTCCAGTGTTTAAAAAAGTTCAAGTGGCTTTCACAAATCTGTCTCGCAGATATCCTTCCACCTCTACCCGGACGCCTCCACGTCTCTCCCCGCTGTCTGGCTGATTTCTCTTCACACAGATGCACATTTGATGTGCAGTGGGTGCCATTGTGAATGTACACGTTCACGTGGTCACAAAAATCTGGATGCACAGCGGACGTCCATTAGCCGTCTGCGCGGACCTTTTTCTGGTGACGCAATTTATGTCATGCGGACCCTTGCAGACCCTCGTGGCTCTGCGGACGAGCAAAGTATAATTTGGCTTTTATACATCTGTGACCTACGACAGAAAGCCGTTCACATAGTGACAACTGGGATACATGAAAGCTCATGAGAAGAAGAAACTCTGACTTTTCTTCCACGGAGAATACCAAAAAAAAACTGTTTAAATTTACAAGATGGAAATTCCAAGGTCCAGATTCATGTGGACATGCATTAGCAGCAGAACGGTGTGAATGCACAGATGGTATCACTTTAAATGCTAAATAAAAAACTTTCCAGAAAGCACCGTTCATAACCGTTCTTCGGTTGGACAATTTAAGATGTATGAGACTGTAGGCTTCTGTGGGTTTCCTCCTAAAGGACATTCATGATGACTTTTGAAGCCAGGAACAAGTGCCATCTTGGATTGCATTGAAAGCTACCAAGAAGCTGCAGCAGAGTGGTAAGCTTCTTGTCACTAAAGCCAACAGTGAAGTCCGGTCATAAATGATGAGTATGAACATTTTAGTGCGGCCTGGGTTGAAAAATACCAAAGATATCCTTGAATGATCCAAGAATGCGTAGCTTCTGCCCATTCTTCCCCATAGTCGTACTAAAGACTCGGCCAAGTCTTTTTTAATGTGGGTGGGTGAGTGTAATTATAGCCGTCTCAACCCTGCAACAGCTGTAGGGAGGGAGACTAAAGTAGATATACGGCAACAGCTTGACAATCTGAAATGATTGTCAGGGTTCTGAGCGTGACATAGTGGGCGGTGATTCACACAGCAAGATTGTCTCAGTGCTTCAGAGCAACGATGTGGCCGTGACTGCTGGCAGGTCAGCTTCCTGCGTGACTGCAAACACCCCCATGCGGGGCGTTTTCAAGGTTGGGAGGAGCGAGCCATGTGAGCGTCGCTCGTTTGAGTCCCCGAGGTGTCCGCAGAAATCAGAGCCTCTCAAAATTTTCTGTCACGGCACCCCGCCGCTTCAGAGGACCTGCTCAGCGGTCAACAGGAGAAGACTATGATTATACCGGGCAACACCCTGGTGCGAGAGTGTGTAAGTGAATAAAATGCGATGCACGGCTTTGCTGAGAGAGTCTTTGTGCCAAAACAGAGGGTTTAAAATAAAGCCAGAAACACTGGCCTTTGTGTTCTTCGTTCGCATGTGAGGGGAAACAGCGATAAAAAGGATGTTTCCAGCTACAACAACAGTGATAAAACGGATCAAACCGCGGATTCATTTCTGTCACGCACTGCGATGTTTGGTTTTGAGCCGCTCAAAAAAACCACTGTGTTGAGATAAAAGTTCAGTCTCTGCCTCTTTGAAGGCGTTTTTGATCTCCCGGAACAGTACTTTCTAAGAGATCAACAGGGAAGAAAGGCGGGAATGTGCACAAATCCATTTCGACCACACAAAGAAGTACAGACGGATCTCTGTCTGTCAAACACACACACACACACACACACATCACACAAACATACGCGCATAAGCTGAGAACACGCATACACACAATGAGCCGCTCTTATCTGAGTTTTGTTTTTGCGAAGTCTGTTCAGTAAATCTTTCAAAGTCATCATTCTACTTTGGAACTACTTCAAGGCTTTCAGCGTAATCAAGAGTGTTGTTTTCTCCCCGGCACTCAAATGCGTGTGCATGTACTGGATTGAACTCCACATGCAACTTCCAAAAGCACCTTCACTGTGGCCAACGTATTAGGTGGGCAAAAGAAAAAAAAATACACGTACAGGCCTGGGTTCAGAGATCATTTCGATCAAAACATTCAGCAGAGCACAGCAAAATTAATGACATGCAGACTGATGCCTTTATTTGTTGAAAGCATTATATTAGGGCTGCCCCCTGAAAGTCGACAAGTCAAATCATCAGTTTAAGACCCCCCACAGTCAGCTGATAATGTGGAATAGAAGAAACTGTGCTTTGCAATGCCACAATAAAAATGCAGTCTCTTAAAAATGCAGTGGGAACAGGCTACATTGCAAGAGAGAATGGAGCAAATGTAATGTTTTTATATCCTTTTAGCACTAATAGATGCGCAATTAATTGACATGATCTGTGCTGGTGTCGCCCGACTGAGAAGCTTTGAGGACCGCTATCCAATGGTGAACAGAGCTAAACGGATACTTTGCAGTCCTCACATATCTGCTTAAGAAAGTGAAAGGAAGCATAAGTAGCCTATAGCGATATGCCTGCCTGCAGACCTGTGGTTTCCCCTTGTGATGCTTTATTTTATTGTTGTGGGAAAAACTGAAACATTGCCTTGTTTTCATCAGAGACAATAAGTTGCTGTATTTGTTCATTTATTGTTTACAATTATTTAGATACCCTTTTTATTTTAAATAAAATAAATACATGACTGCAGTTATTATAAGAGCTTCAGTGAATCAGAAATATGTTCGCTGTCTCACTCCTTGTCATTATTCTGACAAAGATTCAGAGTAGGAATAGAAATGCATTTGGTGTTGGCAACTGGTAGCCGAATTAAAATCTTATGCTATTCTATTAAATAATTACTCACATATATTTTAAATATTTGCTTAAAATATTTCTTAAAATGTTTTTATTACTGTTGCATTTAATTGCTTTTATAATCTAAGGTGGATTATCAACATAGAAAGTTGTGCCAGTGCGTTTTCTGATGGCAGAAAGTCTATGGGGTTAAATAAATAAATAAATTAATTAATTAAATAGAATAGTCCTATCTCCTTAGACGGCCGACTCTGACTCCACTCTGGAAATTCCAGTCAGGTGCAGCCCTACATTATAGAAGAGCGATGCCTTGGTTCTTTTCGTTCTGGATTTAGAGGGTTTATTCGTGCTATTTGTAAAATAGCCCAGAAAGCAATTTGAACACTGTGTGTAAACAATATTTGCCTAACAGGCAACTGGATTCAGCACTAGTACAAATGAACAGCTTCAGGATTGAGGGGGGCAATGACCCCCCAACAGTAGTATTGCGGGGCAATCACCCCATTGCCCCTTTATAGTCGGCGCCACTGCATGTTACTGACAGGAAGAATCACAGCCTTGAGATAATAGATCCTGTCATGGAAAGCTTGTTGTGATGAATCAGCCCAGTGTGTTTCTGTAAAGGTGTTGGCTCTACTATGAATGTGTGTGAGGAGAGAGAGGAGGGGCTCCCTGCCTCTGAAACCACTCTGTCTGGGGAACATGACAGCCAGACCAAAGCTAAGAGGTAAGATGAGGATCTCTAACTGTCCATGACTGTTGTCCATCTCAGAGCTCAGCAGTCAAATCATTACAGCATCATTATTCAGAGGAAAAGCTCTGTGTGTGTTGTGTTGAAGGCCAGTCCAG
>OMLF01001238.1:1917-18125 GCA_900302615.1 Holocentrus rufus | reverse complement strand
CAGAAGCCGCACTGCTGTAATCTGCTCCAAGCAAGCAAGCAAGCAAGCAGGCAATCTACAGTACCTATCTCTGACTGTCACAGTTAAATTAGATCTTGTGTAATCTAATGTGATTATACAAGACTGTAAGATCAGACCGGACTAGTCTTATGACTGGGAGAGAGATGCCAGTTACTAGGCGTGGCATCGTGGAGCCAGGGCATCACATTATCACCAACAGCAACCGCAACAACAAAACAGCAAAACTCATTTTAGAATGTTGCTTTTTAGCTTGTGTCTTTCCCCCTCATTTTAGCTCATTCCATTTCATTTTTTAGGGATTATTTATTTCTATTTCTTGTTTTTATTTTAAAATTAATATTCATTTCCGCACATATATCTTTTGGTTCAATATGTGCACTGCCCCTATTCCCCATTTATGCATCTCTGCTATTTCACATCAACACATCCTTCGAAATCTCGGTAGCTACCCATCCATCATCCCTCCCCTTTCTCATTCTTCATATCCAGATATTCGTCCATCCATTCATCCATTTATCAGTCCCTATCTACGTCTATCCAATGATCCCTCCCTTTATCATCCATCCTTCCATTTTAGACCATTTTTTAGACCATTTCAGTCATCTCTCTGCTGTATCCTAACAGCCTGTGTCCTCCACCCTCCATATAATTTTATTCATCTATCCCTCTCCCTCATCCCTGACTCCATTCTTCTCTAAATCCCGCCCCCTCTCTCTCTCATCTTCTTACCTTGCATTGTGGACATTTCTGGGCATTTCTTTGCCCGTGCTCGATGACACTAGCCCAGTTTCGTAGCAGTTTGTCCCCTCTCCTGTATTCACGGCACTTGAGCCCGTTGTGCCAGGGCGCGTGGCATTTAAAACACCACACAAACTGGCATTTGCTACACTGGATCTACATTGGAAAAAAAGAGGAGAGAAAATGGGAGATTATGACATACCCACCTGGACAAAACAATGTGTGATCTGATTGGCAAAAAATCTCAGGAATGGGGTTTGTTCCAACATGTGAAATGTGAGTGAAATATAGATATAAAAAACAGTCTGGAAATTATTGTAAATTGTAACCATGCATGCATATTCTAAAAGCTATGCATCGTCTAATTAACAGATCAATTTAATGCAACTGCACACATCAACAGTATGGAACAATCTCACATAATTCGCACCATGCTGTTGTGCACTGTTCCATATTTTGTTGATTTTGTTCAGTGCAGTTTGGATGTCTGTGGGTTTGGGATGAAAAGAGTTGTTACCGTAGCCGATTACATTTCGAACACGAGCATAGAAGCCTTTTTGTCCCAGAACTCTGTGCGGTCGGAGGCATGTGTCTTATGATAGGTGCGGTCGCTGGTGAATGATCTTACCTTGTACTTGTGCTCAGTGCGGTTTTGGCTGTGTGTCTTCAGGGAGGTGAAGTGGCTGCACTGCGGGCACGGCTTGGTGCTCGCGTCCAGTTGGCTCAGCTCCACAAAGTAACGGTACTTCGCCACCTCCTCACTGGCCAGGTGGGAGATCACGACCCCCTCGTCCAGGAAGCCACTACACTCCAGGATGGGGCAGCTGATGTAGGCCTTCCCCACTCGCACCTGGGAAACATCACAGACAAGTGAGTCAACCAATAACACCACAGAAGCACACTTATTCCTGGAAATCACTGTGGAAAAAAAAACACATGGATGTTTGTTTTCCTGCTTTTTAAGGAATATGCCTGTGGATCAATTCAGCCATTAAAGGAATGCTTATCTAGAATACGTGATTTTTAGTTTAAATCTTTTTAATGTCATCATTGGGTGTAGAAATCACCATGAAACTGCAAGAGCATAATGAGAGGCTGGTCAGCTGATTTCTCCAGAGTCAAACCAGCTGTTTTGCTGGGGATTAAAAACTTCTGTCACATGTAAGAGTGGAGCAAAGGGATCCAATCAGAACAGGACTTCAGGTTTTAGTCCTCCCATCCCCCTTTTGAATGACTCTTAAACCGCACCTGTTATCCTCCACTAGCCTCAACAAACAGTAGTAACAGTAGCTGTTAGCTTGTTAGCACGGTGCCCCGATCTGAAAAGACGAGGGCTAGCAAAGTGATTCAATCTAATATGGAGCATTAGCTAGCGATGCCATCAGTCATGGACTTTCTCACATCAGCTACTTCACATCTGCTCTCCTTTCTTACACAGATGCAGAAGGAGACAGACTGTCACAAAGCACAGACACAGGTTATGAAGCTCCACTCCAAAACCAGCAGCCCTATATTCATGCACAACCCTGCCCTTGAGGAGGTGGAGGCATTCACATACCTAGGCTGTGTTGGACGCCACCAGAGGGACAGATGCCGACATAAAACACAGGATCAATAAGGGTAGGATGTTTAACATGCTTAGGAAGATCTGGAGCTCAAATAAATCTCAAATCAATACCAAAATATGCACCTTTCATGTGAAGCAGGTGATGCTGTATGAATAAGAGACGTGGAGAACAACAAAACACCCAACAGGCTGCAAACATCCATTAACAACTGCCACAGGAGAATACTAAACCTCTGGTGGAGAGATAAAGTGAGCAATGTGGACGTGCGAGCCAGGATCCAACTGACTTACAAATTCGAAGGAGAAAGTGGACTTGGACTAGACAAACCCTCAGAAAAAGGGTCGCAAAGGTCTCCAGGAACAGCTGGAAAAGAGGTGTCCAGGCAGAAATGTCTGGGAGAGGGCTCAACCAGGGAGATCTCAAAAGAACCGCTAACAACCGAGGGACATGGAGGACAATTGTCAACGGCCTAATATGCTCCCTAGAGGAGCAAAGGGCTTCAGTAAGTAAGTAAGTAAGTATATTTAGCACTGGAGTTGCAACATGTTCTCATTTTCATATTTTTAGCAGTTCTAGACACCTGCTGTTATGCAACATAGCATGCTAAAGCGTTAGCATAAAGTGATGCATCAAACCAGATAAACACAGGTGGTTTTGGTGTCTATGTTCAAGGTTCAAGTTGTTGTTGTATGTTATATTCATATTCAAGCTGACATGCAGGTCAATCTCCCGAAAGCCTTTTCAATAAAAACAAATTAGTAGACAAATACCTCCATGTTTTTATTTAAGTTCTAGGGTAAGTGGATGTTAAATGTTTCTGCATGTGTTCAGTATTGTTATTTCATCTGATTTATCCTGCACTAATCCGGTGGTGTTACATCATCAGTGATATAACAGTATTTAAATGCATATTATGTTTGTTTGAAACCATTTAAATCCCCAAAGACATTATACATGTTGTTGCAACACGTATAAGCCTCATGCCTCATGGAACAGAAACAGCCCTGCCTGGTTCTGCCGATAAGCCGATCTGTGCTGCAGCAGAGGCCGCATAGAGAGAACTGCTCACTTCTGCAGAATCATCTGTTTCACTCTCATCTGTTTCAATCGAACTGCGCAAGGACGTTAATCTGACAGTGACTGCAAAGATGTAAACATGACTGCGATCATACACAGCACAGGTTAATGCGTAAAGGAGGATATTTGTCTCTCTCTCTATCTCACTCTCCCTCTGTGTGTGTGTGTGTGTGTGTGTGTGTGTGTGTGCGTGCGCAGTCCGGATCTCTTTGTGATGTGTTTGTCTGACATTGTGGTAGCCCGCTAATAAATTTACACGCAGGAAATATTAACATCATTGACAGGAAATGATGCAGGGGGAAATATTAACAAAAGAAGACAGGCACAGAGGTTTCAGTCGGTGGAAGGATGGAGGGCAGGAGGTATTTAGTGGCAGGAGTTTATATACACTGTTAATTATCAACTGATGCTTGATCACCGTTAATAGAAATGATCAATGAAACTTCCAAAAATCTGCAACCCCAATATACAGTATATCAAAATACACAATTACACTAGTTTCTTTTAGTCCAATATAATTATTTGTCAGTCAGTTATGCTGAGTGACAAAAACAGCCAGGTCGAGGTGACATAAACACACCTTCATATCATAAACATGTTGCCTTATATTGGCTGCAGAGGATGAACTTCACCCACCTGCAATCATTTGAATTGACTGCATTGATATAATATCTGTGATGATATAGAATACAGATATATTTGGTTGACTCATGCTTTTGATAATGTATCAAAAGCATGTAGACATTCACTTGTCAACTTTCATGTCACACTGATGGACTGTACAATACATCAATATGCAGGTTTGAGGTATATTATAGAAAGATCTATAATATAAAATTACATAAACAGGCTTCATATACTGTACATTTACATCGTTGCTTTGAATCTCATGTGCACACAAGAGCATGTCATACACAAAAGTTTATACTTTGCTACCATGAAATACACCCCCCCCCCTCCCAAACACACACTCACTTAAAGAAAGAGCCACTTCCTCTTTCCTCTCTCTGGCTCTTTCACTCCACCTCTTCATGTTCATTTATCTCTCTCTCTTGCTTCCCCTCTCTGTCCACACACACTTTCGCCCCCGCAGTCAAATCCAGCGGGACCTGTTGGTCTGATATACGATAAGGACTGTGGGGCATAGTGTCGGTGTGTGTGTGTGTGTGTCGGTGAAAAGAGAGAGTGTGAAATGACAGAAAGCAGACAACAATAGCAACAACCTCAGGTGGTGTTACACCCACAACATGTGTATGCGTACACACACACACACCCCTACAACCCACACACACACAAACTACAAGCCTATTACATGGCTATGAAAATCTATACTCTCTGCAGACATCAGAGCTGATGTGTTAATGCGACAACACTGAGTGTGATGACCACTGCCAGACTGGTTAGACAGGTTAGGACTGCTTGCTCATGCTCTTTCATGGCCTCTCTCTCTCTCTCTCTCACACACACACTCACACACACACGTCACTGTCTGTATTATGTTTGAATTATGAACCACCCAGGGTGACTTTGTCGTATAATTTCCCCGAACAACAGCAGGAAATGGAACCTGAGGCCCTTCGCTGAAATAACACTATCTGCAGCATAAAAACTATAAAACTTATAATAGTAAAACAATTCATCTCAGCATGGGCAATTGACTGTCCCGCCACAGGGAACATTATAAGCCCAGTCAAAGTTAAAACTGGAATGATAATTCCAGTTCTGATGGAGTAAAGTTTGCTTCCATCGGTGATTTATGTAAATCTGGGAGAGAAACAGAGAGATATTTTGAGATGCAGGCTACATTGTGGATGTTGGAAAAGGCTTATTTTCCAACTAAATGAATCCAAATTACATCTTAAGACCTACATTAACCTAATAAATTCTAGATCAGTGCTTTAAACATTCAAATTACACAGCAGACGTCCCTCAACAACAATGAACTTGTTACATTGTCAAATAAATGTGTTTTGTGAATCATCACCAGTCTTCAGGGTTGTCAGTGTTTCATTGCAGTGCAACAATTCGGCCTTGAGTGGCTCTTCAGTAACCACACAGTTACTCTTTTGACCCCAGGCACCAACATGACAGTGCAATCCAGCTCTCTGCTGCAGGGAGGCTGGTAGAGACGGGACAATATGAAAGTACAAAATCACCGAAATGATCACGGTTTGCAGTATTGCTTGTGCTGAAAATGTTAAATGATTACTAATACACACTCATTTCAGCATGTTTGGTATTTTGTTTCAAAAATCTTAAATTACCAGCATTAGTGCCTAGTGAATTATTACTGCCCTGGTTTGGTTACTGAAGACCAAAACAAACACCAGTCAAGTCTCCTGCACGCTGAATTGGGATAATACTAGACAGTATGCACCTTTTTAAGAACACGCTAATCAAAAATGGCTAGCATGACGATGACAATATGAAACGGTGTCACTAGCAGCCAGATATCATCACAGCTTACAATACAACCTGTAGCTGTTCTAGAGGCTGGTATTACATCTAACATGCCAATCGTCCCTTCCCAGCTGCCCTGCAAACGTGTGCTCTTATCTCTGTGATGGAATACACACCTACGGGGGGTTTTGTGCCCCCAATATTAGATGGGATGTGTGCAGAGATATGTTTCCAGCAGGTTAAAGGATAAAGGCACCAACAGCTACATGTAGGATAGTTTACATAACCCGTATCTGCTCCGCCTGCTTATCACAGAAGGTGTGCCTGCTTGTCTGTGTCTGCATGTCTACTCATCCATTGTTGTCACAACCAGATAGCTGCAGATAAAAAGTAGCAGGGACTCTGGAGGACTGATGACAAAAACAAATTATAGCAGATTATAGCTAGTCGGCCTCGGTGGTCACAGTTTTTCTCCCCGGCTGACAACAGGCAGGGAGTGGCTTTAGTCTGCAGATTAGATAAAAGTGGGCTTGTGGTATGAAGATTGCTGGTTTGAAATCGCTGGATCAGCTGGAGGAGTGTGGAACTGGAAAAAGGGAATGAGTCAGACTCCATCCTTCCGCAGAGCGACCCAAGAGCAAGACACTTAAAAGAATACTTTCCCGAAAAATGAAAATTTTGACATAATCTAGACTGACACACAGTCAGTAAGCCGGCACAACACAGCAGCTGCCTTCTCCGAAAACAACTGGTGCAAATGGAGTCTGTTTCTTTATGATGGTTTAAGTGCTGCAACTTAACAGCAGCCTCAAGCACGTGCCACTTGACTTGCATATCAGTCCTGCTGGCCAATAAATATTTTCAATGCAAGCTCTGTGGGTAAGCCAGTCTGCCAGAGAGCCACCCAGCCCACATTTGCCGAACTTGGCCAGAAATTTCATGAGCTGTGAAAAGGAAAGTGTCCCTACAACCATTCCACTTCTGCCAAATGGTACTGCATCAACTGATTCCACGGTGTAGATGAATAAAATATTCATTATTGGGAATCAAAATCCTGAATTCGAGTTTTAAACGAGCGCTTTTTCAAACCGGGAACCAGTTTGGAGAACGAGCATGACTTGCAGCTCTGGTTCATTGAAATATATTTCAGATGCTGTCCCATGTTGGCCTGCGGTCTGCAGCTCCTCCCACCTCCTCGTCAGCGGGACCACAACCAGACGTCTAACTACAAATATAAGCTTTTTCCACAAGACGTTAAGAGTCTCAATCCCAGAAAAAAACAATATGACTCGGGCTGGCCCTCGCTTAAATGTTGGCAGAGTGTGAGTGAGCGTTGGCCGGAGCCACTTCAGCCAGTGTCGGGCAAACGCTGGCAGTGCAGGTGTCTGTTGGTGTCAGTTCAACCACTGCCGGGCCAACAAGCGGCACCTGGAATTGGTTCAGTGTCACAGTGGTAGCATCAGGCCAACTCTATGTGGCCAATTACGAACAAGACCTCTCTTTGCAGTGCCGGCTGGTGTCAATTCAGTCGGTGCCGGGCCAACACCCGCAACCTGAATCGGTTTAATGTTGCAGCGATAGCATCAAGCTGACCTACACTGCAGATTACAGAGCCGACGAGGATCTCTGAAAAAAGGCCGAGTGCTGGAAAACACTCAAAAGATGGCCGCCTTTTTATTTATTTTATTTTTGTTTTTTCATTTATTTTTTTTTCCCTGGAAACAACATTGTACAAAAGCTGCTTGTCCACTTAATTTTCTCCAGTGCTTTGAGGTTCACCAAACAGAGACATTAATTGTCTGCTCTTATCAATATAAGGAGATAGCAACTTTTATAAATGGTTAAGGATATTTAATTCTTCACAGGCACTGTTTCTAGGCAAGTCAAACATTCTGTTATAACAGCAATGTGATCAACCTTTAGCCTAGATGTGTCACATTTTTTTTCAGAACTTTCCTTGACGGAGTCTCTCTCTCTCTCTCTCTTTGGAGTTTGGAGGAATCCTGTAAAGCCTCAAAAGCCACCGATGAGGAGATGGAGGTTCAAAATAGGCTGCGTGAAGCGGTGGTTCCAGACATCAATAAGGTCAGAATGAAATATGCTAAAGTTGTTAAATGCTTCCTCTTTGTGGTCTTTATTCTACCTTTTGTTTGATATTAAAGCTTTCTGAGGATGAAATGAGTACTTGAAATATGAAATAAAAATGTCTAATGTAAAATAAGATAATCAACAGTGAGTCAGACCGACAATGAGAACCATGGTGCCTCAACCTTCAAATTCTGGGCTTATTCCAATGTTATTGTCAGTTGAGTTTTAAGTGTCCTCACTGTGGGTTCACTGATGAGAACTATGCAGACTCACCCATCAAATTTTGAGCTAATTCCATGTCCTCACTTCAATGCAAATTTACATAGTATACCTTTAATGATATAATCACAATAGGGTGGCTAATTTCACATGTGCTTGTGCGTCCCTTTATGGTGATTTTAAATTGTTCTATAAGGGGATATGTCAGAGGTTGTTCTGGGTTGTGTTTGCCTAATGATTGACAGGTTCCCTATGCCATGCATCCTTTATCTTGGCTCCACCCTTTGCCTCATTTTAGAAACCCAGTTCCAAAAAATGACTGTAATGGCAACAATTATGAATTTCCTGACTGTTACAGGTGACAGGTGTGTATTTGAAATAGATTAAGACAATTTTATGAGTAGTTATGCTGTGGAGATTAAATCTCATGCCCCAACACACATGCACTCTCAGTGTCTGCTCAAGAGCCCTTCATCTGTTGACTGATGCAGCATTGAACCTGTGACCTTTCAGATACAGGAAGATACAGGACAGGCCTTTTTAACCACTGGTTCACCCTGCTCAACCTCCTTTCTCCCTACCTGGGAACTGACGTAGAGTTTCAGGCACTCATCACACACGGCCTTCCTGCAGCAGTGGAGGGGTGCGATTGTTTTCTCCTCCAGGCACACCCGGCAGAGCAGCACCTCTGCCCCAGCACCGGCCTGCTCCCCGGACAGTCGGCGGCTGAGGACCCCGGGATCCACCAGGTCATCCAGGGTGTACGGCTCCAGCTCGGGACTCGAACCTGCCTCCTGGCTCGTGTCCAGGTCCCTGTCATCTTCGTCGGATACGAGAACCGCCGGTGTTTCATCGTCGCGCTCTCTGATTTCAACGTCTCGTCTGTAGTTATCGTTGGCGATGCAGTACACGGTGCAGTAGACGTGTTCTTTGACACGAAAAGACTCGTCCGATGCGATTTTGTTGCCGTGACCGTCACATCTGTGCTGGCAGCCACCGGGGTCGGCCAGAGCCTCAACCCCCTGCGAATCGGACGTGGTTGGGGTTTGCTCGTTTTTGGTCTCCCTTTCGCCCGTTTCTCGGCTTGACTTTTCACAGTCACCGCATTCAGTTCCCACATCGCTCATACAATCGCTGTCAGCATTCCCTTCGTCGTTTTCATTGTCTGTGTTGTATTGCACTCGAGCGCTGCTGGTCAGACGGAGAGAAGGAGATTTCGGAACAGCTGTCCCGAAATTCCTCCTCAAAATCTCGACCGCGCTCGCCCTCCTCCTCTCTCCTCCTCCCCCGTTGCTGTTGTTGTTGTTGCTGCCCTGCGCATCTTTCTCCCCTTCGCCGATCCTCTCCTCCTCCGAGTCCCCGTCTTCTCCGCTGAGGGTTAATGCCGAGTTTGATCTTGTGACATAATGGTTAAAATCTCTGACCGACCTCTCAACTTTACCCTCGGCGAAGTTAGTTTCTGTCGGCAGGTTGCGGGATAACTTCACCTTCCCCTCGTCAAAACTGTTAATGAAACTCGGCATTTTACTGTCATAAACTATCGGTCGGTCATCTTCCATCCCCGACTTGTCTCTCCCCATGTAGAGTGCGTTTCTCTCGGTGTCCCCCTGCCTGTCTTATCCAACTCCTACTACCAAAACAAAACAAAGCAGTTCGGTGCTTCCGGGTCTGCGTCAGCATATGGGAACGTAGCGATATGGGAAGCCTAGTGGTGGATCGCAGCTCTGGCACAAGGCATAAGGCAAATAATCCATTTTATCACACACATTATATTATAAATAGCTGATAACCGTTCCATATGGTTACAAACTGATGGTTGCGGTGCTTTCTGTAAATTATAGATGCCAATAGGCTCACGCGTAATGGGTTTCCAGGTGCGCAATTACGCATAACTTTTTATTTTATTAAAATCCACCCTCAAGTAAAATTCGTGATATCTCTCTTAACTTTGACAGGAAAATAGACAGAATGCTCTAATCTGCGAAGGCATTTTAGACCTGTCCCCGCTTGAATTAGATGCGAGATATGAACAGACATTTTTTTTTCATCCAGAACCGTTAACCCAAGTATAAAATAGCTCTGTTGCAATTCTTCCCCACTGGGAGCGAGCTACAGTCCCCTTATCAGCTTTGCTTTTACTGGCTGTGCCCACTGGACAACGGAGAATGCTGGAGAGCATTTAGGAGTGTATGTTGAATGAAGTTTCACAGGCTCAGCACACAAACTCTGCGTAACAAACTCAATTCTTTTCAGTATTTGTGCTGCATAAAAAACGGAGAGGAATGTGGATCATGTAAGCTGGTGCCATACAAATAATTAAAATATTTGGTTTTTGTTTTTTTTTGGCATTTCCCACCTCTGAAACATAATGAGTTTAAGGTTACAGCATCTGCTGCCAATAGAGAAAAAATTCCACCACGCTGTGATAAGTGCCTAGCATAGAATTCAAAATGTCAAATTACTTATTTGCATAACACTAACATAGGCCTACCTATATCCTGTCCTGTACCTTTTGTTAATTGTTTGCTACTCTTTGTTTGCTGGTTTGATTTGTCTTATCTTTGTGGTCTGTCAGGCAGTGACATAAGAGTATCGTTCTCTCTATATCCCATACAGATTGTATTTCCACTGAGTATGTGCCATTGTGCGTGTGTGTCAATGAAGAGAGAGGAAGAATGACACTCCCTACTCTGACAACAGAGCAAGTATGTCTGTGTCAGTGGGTGTGAACTAAAATCAAAAAAGAAAGTGATCATAGTTTTGAGTTTAGCCCTTGGTTGTCTCATTCATTGATCTGATTTCAGAGAAGAGGCCTGGCTTCAATCATTTCAGGAAGTTGATTTTCTTCAGGCTTGAAATATTTGCTTGAGAACAAAGATACTTTCATCTCCCTAAGAGAAAAAAATGCATGTTTAGTCATTCACATATACATTCTAGTTTCTGTTTGCCCCTGTGAACTGTTTGAATTTAACAGAAACCAGGTCTGGGAAAAGCAATAACTTTACATAACAAACAATAACTAATTTAATAATACATACATTTTCAGGGTCATATGCAAGTTCTTACTTATACGATTTTGACAGTTGTTTTGTCCCTTGCTATTTTATTTAAACCCTTTTACCCTTTTCCACTTAGTCATGCTAGATACAAGATGTTAATCCAGAATTGTGAGCTCTAGATTCTTAGTTTCCAACTTGAAACAAGACAGCTCGTAGATGATTGTTCCCATATCAAAAGGCAACATATTTGAGTTTCAAGTTTTTATTCACTACGTATGCATTTTCAAAAATCGGGCTTCAGCCACATGTAAAGACCTGTAAAGACCTGTACACATCATCTGACTAACTCATTTATCTTGTCACCAAAATTACAGACTGAACTAAACTCCAGGTCATGAGATGCAAAAACTGTCAGACAGTTGACAGAGAACAGAAGACACAATATAGTCTCTCCTTCCCCACTGTCTACTTTATTAGCCACTGTCTACTTTATTTTATGTACAGTCAGTCACCTGTGGGAAACAACATAAAAAGAGAAAGAGATAAACCTATGTAGATGGTTCTTGTCAGTGGTGAACATTAACAAGCCAACCCAGATCCAGAGGGAAAGTTTGGCCATCGCTGTTTTCCATGACGCAGTGATATTATGGAATGTAATTACTTGTATCATTTATTATTATTATTATTTTTTTGCAGTGACAGCCTAATTTCCACATGATTTCAAATTTTATCTATTTAAAACCATCATAATTGCAAAACTTCAATTGAGAATCTTTTTGATTTTGTAGGAATTCTAAATATTTTTTTCAGTTGGTTTACATCAAACCTCTTAAATAGGTGGTTCTCTGTTACCTTAGATAGCTCTGTGTCTTCATAAACACAATTAAACTGTGGAGTACCTCAAAGGTCTATCCTGGGCCTACTTTTTTCTTCCTTTATGATTTACTTTTTTATATTGACAATTATACTTCTGTACTCAACTGTGCCTAAACTGGGAACTCCTTTTGCCTGCAACCAGTTCAGAATGGAGAAGCTAGACTTTTAACTATGGGAGGAAAGATTATGTAACTCCCAACACAGCTATGATATCTTAATTTGGCTTACAGGTGATTGTATTATTTTAAAAATTATTTTCAATCTAATACATTTAATAATTTATTGTTTTTATCAGTATTACCATGATCATTTTCATCATCATTATTATTATTATTATTATTATTGTTGTTATTATTGTTATTATTATTATTGCTATTCTTCAATGGTTTAGTATTTATTAAGTTTACCTCTCCTACTTGTCTGAGAGATCAGGGTAGGTTGTGGCTGTGCAGGTTCTGGGTTTGTTGTTCAGTTCACCATGACACAGAAAAGTACAATGTACCAGCCACAGTACAAAGTCTATAGCATATGCTCTCGCACATGCACACACACAAACACACACACACACACACACACACACACTTAGTCTTAGTCACATTATATATCTGAAATCCTTTCTGATTCTGTGAATATTTGCTTCAGTCTGATGAGCAGCCAGATGGGCAGAGTTTGCGCTGTTAAGGCTATTTATACTGGTTCCACAGTGTGAGGCAATATCAATGCATCACAGAAAACAGGTTTGGAATTGAATTCACTTTCAGTTCTAATAGAAACCTGCAATTCATTTGCACTGATACAGCATTCATTTTCAATTAAGCCTTTAAATATTGGATCGCATTCAAGTTTGCTATTTGAATTTTGGGAGAAAGACACTTCTTTACCTGCAGTTATTTTATTTATTGAAAAGCACTGCATTATATTGGTTTGACAGTTCCAAAATACATGTTATTAAGTTAATAGATTTCATGCCACGAAGTGAAAGTGAATTCCCAGCCCTGACAGAATGATTAATGAAAGAATTACAGACTACAGTGTGACTAACATCAGTTCATGTTTCTCCTCCTCTCTCTCTCTCCCTATTCACCAATCATTTTGATACACTGTACAATTATAAGAAAGAAAACATAGTCCCACTTGTACAACAACATCATACATTAGTAGTCAACTAGAAAAAACAGTAAACACGGCCACGTGATTAAAAAACGTCTAGTTCAAAGTTACATTTCAGTTTTACATTAGTTATTTTTCTCCTTTAATCTGCAGACATTTCAGTGTGTTATTTATAGAAAATCACGAAGTTCACATTTAAAACGCTTTGAAGAGGGTTGAGGAGCATTCATCAAACCAAACAGTTCCCTTTAAGTAGCTAGTTAGTCACACGCAGCGTGAGATTAAATACGCAACAGTTTTGACACCTCATGCAAACACACAAATGTCATTTTCATCCTCCATAATGACTGTCAGTGTAGCTTCACTGGGGAGCTACAGAATGAGACCCCCAGAGGGCTGTTACAAAATCACTGAGGTACCATTGAAGAGAGATAGAGGAGAATGGAAGGTGGGCTTTGAATGTAGCTCAGATATCAGTTTGTAGAGGGAGATGGTCTGTCCATCCCCATGTCTAGACCGACTGTTCCCCCGCCCCAAGAGTGTTCCTTGATAGACTGGGAATGCCTCAAAACATTTGGTCCACATTAAAACTTTCCACTGAATGCGATACAAATAAAACATGTTCGGTCACATCTCCAAACAGAATTTGTTTTCTGGACAGAACAAAACAGAAAACCTGCGGCTCTACAGACTAGTCTTTACCATTTCATGTCTCTCTATCTACTAATACACAACACGTAGCCATGGACAGAGCAGGATCTCATCTGATGTCCAGAATGTTTAAGGTCTACTTCTTTACGTGTCCGAGAATCTTGATTGATGAGTTTGGTCCTGAGGCATTACAGCAAAGTCAGTAGCATTGTAGCCACGTTTCCTCCCCCTGGAAAATTCCCCTTAACTAATGGGAGTATTCTTCAGCTTTTCCAGCCTAGAAGGCAAAAATGCTTGATTGGTGAGAGGATGGTTATTTTTCTTATGTGGGAACCTAGAATAAGTGCCTCTTTTGATCCCAGTCCATAGCTTCAGGAGGCAGGGTCTGTCAGATATCTACGCACTGTCGTTGGCACTTTCAACCTTAAAATTTGTGTCGTAAGGGGGAAGAAGGAAGCTCTGACACCAGCTGTCAAGACCTCGCAGGAAATGTCGTCCGGGTTGCTCAGCGGACTAGGGTGAATGCATTCAGTGTGGTCATGGGTTCAGCACTGTTTCCGCTCCCTCACTCTCTCCTGTCTTCTGTCTCCAGGGGTGTGAAAAGTTAGAAGTGTCATAAAGATAATCAGGATAAATAAAAAGATAAATAATGAATCAGTGGCCTCTATGTTCTCCTCCGTGCACCAACCGTTGATGACAGCCATTATTTTGAAGATTGGGCTGAACCGTTTTCTACCGTGCCTGCATCCAGCTCCCTGAATATCTCATCAGCCGTGATCAGCTCTTTGTCACCTCTCTATACGGTGCAAAACTGCCAATCCAGGATGAGATCCGCGCCACTCTGTGATTGTCGTTTCTGTAAAGGGTGGGGCTTTCTGTAAGGAAATTTCAAGAGTTGTCTTGTGGAAGATTTCGTCTGCTTTTGAGCTGTTTATCTTGTTGTGAAGAGATGGATGCTAAAGCGAAGAATTCAAGGGATAACTGCGCACTTAAGCTAGCTTCCAGGCGTTTTTGTTCCAAAAGCGTAAGTCCTCCGGTCTACTGAGAGTGATGAGCTACTGTAAAAAGAAAAGCTTGGCACTGACAGCTTAGTGTGAAAAAAACAAAGCAATGGTGACTGTTGCATGAGCATACTAACTCTTAGGCTGCAAGGGGGTGATGGCTTGTTGTCTGTCTCATTTTCCCTTCATGCTTTCATCTGTCTGTCTCTGGTGGAGGATAAAATTATTCAGAGAGCAACACGCCTAAAAAACACACCTGAAACAACTGCCCCATATGTACACCACACAAACCGCCCCATCGCCTTGGACGGATCCGGGAGAGGCTGTTAAAAAGGGTAGGTCACACTCTATAAATAACATAGATTGTTTGAATCTGAAAGGCCCTGTCTGTCTTCCAGTCTGTCTGTCTGCCTGCCTGTGCGTCCATCAGTCCAGTCAGGTATCTCGTCTGTCGGAGAGACAGAATCAGTATTGTAAACATTGCTTGGATTCACATTGAACAGTAAAAAAAAGTCACTGGTTAATGTGTAAGGAGTCATTATCAGTGTGTGTACGCATGTGTGTGTGTGTGTGTGTGTGTGTTGCTGTATTCATGTACACATGCACATGTGAGATGAAAACATTTCAGACTGTTGAACATTCAGAGGGATCCATGGAACAGATGTGCACCATGTACTCAGGATTTGAGTAAAGGAGTCCAGCCCATGACTTAGATCATACCCCTGTCACAATTTTGTCACTCTCCAATGTTTATGCTGTCCAAAAAAAAGAAAAAAGAAAAATGCACCAAGAATTGATTTTTTTTTTTCAACATTCCTTGATCGGTCGTCTAGGAGATTGTTGGTCAGTTTGGTTGGAAGTCCATCGTCTAATCTGTCAGGCACAAAGAGTATAAAATTCCAGAGACAGATATGCAGGCTCTATTGTGTACACAGGGATTTCTCTCTCTGGGTTTTTTAAACTCTTTGGTCAGGCATATCTGCATTAGAGAGATATTAGACACCGGAACATTTCAACAGCGCTCTTTGAACAGTTTTTCAGTGGTAGCTCAGAGGAACGTGGCTCCGCGCCAGCAATTCTCCGCGCAACACTGGAATTCGGCAGCGATCCTTGAGTTGTCATTGGAAGCCTGGAGGAAAAAAAAAACATCAGTAATTCGCCAGTGAGTCCTGGTTGAAGCCTCGTTCAAAGATCAACGCAATCCTTTGCTTTCGCATCAAGCCACAACTCCCATTGGCCACATCCGCTTTGTGTCTCTCCCTGTTTAATATTTTGGCTTATTTCAATTATCAAACAGCGCGAGTGGAAGCAAGCCACTGGCTCCTGATTGTTTCCCTCTGCGTCAGACAGAATTTATAGCTGCTGCTGGAGCTACTCGCATCAGTCCTGGCATACAAGTCCTGTAGTTACCGTACTTAACCACACAAGGCCAGTGTTTGATTAGGAACAGACTTGGACTC
>OMLF01001236.1:16894-28532 GCA_900302615.1 Holocentrus rufus | reverse complement strand
TACCTACTGTTAATATTATGGTTTTAGGGCTAGCTTGATCAAGAGCTCAAACAGTGATTGGTGTACTTCTTTCTATTCCCATGCTTTCTGACCATGTGTCGGTTGTCATTTGTTCTTTGAAGTCGGCTTGATGTATCTTGCACTCAAATTTGCATACTCTGTACACATTATGTATACCTGTCTTCTTATGTCCTGTCTCTTGACTTATCCTTGTCTTTTATTGCACTTGTCTTGTCTTTGATTTGTCTCTGTCTCATCACGTTGTCCCGTCTTGTCTCATCTCTTGATGACCTCATGAGCAGGAGCGCTGGGAGGAGCGGGAGGAGTGGGAGGAGTAGGAGGAGGATTGGGTGGAACAGGAGGAGCAGTACCTGGTGTGGTACCAGGAGGAGTAGGAGCTGGAGGATACCCTGCTGCTGCCAAAGCTGCTAAATATGGTAGGGATGAGTACTTACAGTTTCTACACATTGAGTGAAATTTCTTTCTGTTCATGTATTGTGTATGTCTCTTTTGCCCCAATCTGCTGATTCACTCCACATTCATCTGACTACACTTATGTTGCTAGCTTTACCAAAAAAAATACTAATGACATGGACATTCACCAGCAGCCTAAGGCACTTAATTTGTTATCGTATATAGTGTTAATAGTATGGACGGTTGTAGGGCTAGAGCTCAAAAAATAATTGTGTCGGATGTTGCTTGTTCGTTGAAGTCAGCTCGTTGTATCCTGCGCTCAAAGGCACCTGCTCAAATCTGCATACTCTGAACACATCATGTATACCCCTGTCTTCTTTTGTCTGTGGTCTTATCCTTGTCCTGTCTCTTGTTTCATTTGTCTTGTCCCTGTCTCCATCTCATCACATCTCGTCTCGTCTCATCTCATCTCGTCCTGTCTTGTCTCATCTCTTGATGACCCTCTGAGCAGGTGCGTTGGGAGGAGTAGGAGGAGTAGGAGGCGTTGGAGGATTGGGAGGAACAGGAGGAGCAGTACCTGGTGTGGTACCAGGAGGAGTAGGAGCTGGAGGGTACCCTGCTGCTGCCAAAGCCGCTAAATATGGTACAGTAGGGATAATTGTTCAAAATTTCTGTGGACTGAGTGAAATTTCTCTTTGCCTTTGTTCATTAGTCCTGTATGATTGTTTTGCCCCAAACCTCAAATTCACTCGAGATTAATTTGATCAGGCTGCTCTCTGAAAAATGTGTCTGTCCTCCATGTAGGATTAAGACCTGGAGTAGGAGGAATAGGGCTACCTGGAGGAGTTGGACCTGGCGGATACTCTGCTGCCGCCAAAGCTGCTAAATATGGTAGTAAAAATAAGCACACTACTTTACACCTTCAGATTGCACATTTAAAATGTCCATGCAACTTCTCCCATCTTCTTATACTTTAGTTCATTATAATTTGTGGATTATTACCGATCATCATGTTCTAATATGTGCGTTTGCAGGTGTCGGAGCTGGTGCTGGGGTCCCTGCAGGTGGAGTTGGAGTCCCAGGAGGAGTGCCTGGTGGCGTGCTAGGTGGAGGCTACCAAAGGCCAGGTGGGAGGCTAAAGAAAATGCCTGAGGGGCAGGGATGGGGTAGAGAGGGGAACAGAGAATAAGCAAGAATTTAGTAGGGAGTAACCCACTTCAACTAAATTCTTTTACTTTTTCACATTATTTCTACAAGAGATTTTATAGACCTTTTTAGGCTGGCGTAACCTTTAGTTCTTGAAATCATAGTACACATCACCATAATAAACTGATTACCCAGTATTTTATTTACGTCAACATGACTGAGTACAAAGTGTTGGTGGTTACTGATCATTGAGGATGGTTACTGCACAGGACGAAGGCTTGTTTACATGAATCTTTGGTAGACAGATGCGTATTTCATACACATTATCGTCATTTATATTCTCTCTATATGGAACTGGTAAGCCTCCCAAATACAGTAGTATATACATCTGTTAAATCTCTCTATTTTTACATTTGTACAAAACAAGTTGTAACATTAGCTTGGTATTTTCTGTAAACCATCCTTTCAGGTGTGCCTCTGGGTGCAGGAGGATATGGAGTGCCAGGAGGGGTTGGAGTGAAGCCACCCAAATATGGTACAGTTTCTTGAATATTTCTCCATCTGTGCTTCATTATATATTAAAAGTTCAAGGGTCACTTGAAGTGAGGATCCTTTTGATTCTACT
Source organism: Holocentrus rufus (assembly GCA_900302615.1). NCBI lineage: Eukaryota > Metazoa > Chordata > Actinopteri > Holocentriformes > Holocentridae > Holocentrus > Holocentrus rufus. The sequence goes on along the minus strand of OMLF01001236.1, from coordinate 26,347 downwards.
GACGAAAACATGGAATAAGTATGTAATTTGATGGTCAAAAGTCAACATGGGTGTCATCACAAGGCTGACTCACAAATAGCAGTTTTCCTTAAGGCATTCATATATAACATGATGGATGTCTGGTTGGAAAAGTTAAATTAGCTTCTCATAGGACTGCACTGCTTCATGTACTGGTATCTTGTGTCGGCACTGGCTAATATAGTGCTGGGATGAAAATAATGCAAGGTGGGGGGTTTCTGTAAAAACAATACAGAACGCATGTTGTGTTAAATCAATCTACCATTTTGGGTTGGGCATTGCTTCATAGTAACTAGAATTATGGGTTACATTTATAGTTCACGGAAAATTACAGAAACTATATTTTATGTATTTCACACAGGTGCAAAACCCTGTTACTTTTGCTTCCTGGAAAACTGTATATTTTAGGGGTTATTCCATGGCATACCAGTTGCAGTTCATAAATACTCCAGCCAATAAATGTCATCATAGATTTTTATTAGTCTCCTCTTCGCCCAGTCTCTAGGATATAAAACTGTCTTTCACTCTGGCACAGATACTGCTATCACATTAGTTTACACCACTGCCAACTTTTGAGTAGACCCTCTCCATGTTATGTCCCACCACAGCATCCTGTTTCAACCAGAAAAACACCAGGCAGATAGGCCCTGTAGTTTGAGAGATTAGCCACGGACAGACACACAGACAGGCACACAACCACGCCCAACCAAACAGTTGATCTCCTGGTGGAGATGATTATGTCAAATGATGGAAGTGTGATGCTCTCTAAAAGAGTAACGCCAACCTGGATCTATCCATTTGCATCTTTGAATGCCTGTGAATTCATACACATCTTTAGTGCTGATACTTTTTGCCAGTGTTCTTTGGCAGGAAATAGTTCCCAATGATACTCTTCCTGGAGAAACTCTTCCTCATAGTATATCTGTCATTTTTTAAATAAGAGCAGTTGCACAATCGAATACCCAGACTCGCTATACGAATAAGGGGAGATTGGGAAAATTCAGAGTTGACTCTAAATCTCACCAAATCACACAGAAAATATTTGTATGGATGGAAAGATTGTATTAAGGGTAAGAGGGAAAATATAGGAAAATGTCTTTTTATGTATTATGGCAAATTTACCGGTTGATGTGTTTTTACATGATTTATTCTGTTTCACAGGTGTAGGGGCCGTCCCAGGAGCAGGAGGAGCAGGAGTTGCCCCTGGAAGAGTCCCAGTTTCCTTGCCTGGATATGGATGTAAGCTGATTTTATTTATTTAGATGCATTAACAAAGAGTTTTCAAGAATGTGACACAATCACAGATCATTTTAATCTAATGTTTTTGAGGGATCTTATGTTGCAGCTTTGGCGGCTGGTGTCAAACCTCCTAAATATGGTGAGACTGTGATCCAAACTTTCACTCATTTGAGATACTATCATGATTTCCATATCATATAACGTAGCCAGACTTATTATTTATGTAGACATGCAGCTGTAATTTATTTACTCTTTCACTTGCTCATCTTATACACTACATATATACTGTATGTATCAAATGTTAAACACGAGTTGCTTGAATAGGATCATTTCGGTGGCTCAGTTGGTAAGGTTAGGGTTAGCTACTTAATTATCTGACAAATAACATCTCAGCTGAGAATTGTAATGTTAGTTAGGGAGATAAATGATGGTATGTAAGAAGTTGGGTCTCAATGTACTCTCCTTCCTCCCTAACAGGAGTCGCAACAGGAGGCCTAGGAGGAGTCGGGGGCCCAGTACCTGGTGCTGGATATGGAGGTAAGAAATTGAAATTCTGAATATAAAAAAATGTAGCACACTTCTGCTGCTCCTTTGCTTGTTAACTGCCACCAACAGTTAACAAACAAAGGAGCAGAAATGAGTTGATGATATATCCCAAACAAATCTGTGTTTTTGTGCAATTTTAGTTAGCATTATTTTAGTTTTGACTTTGCTGGTCATTCGTTTTTGATCACCACAATCCTGGTGAAGCTCTCGTTCTTGCAGCAGGGACGGAGTTGATAGGTCAAACCTGGATGATATATTACTCTTGTAATGGAGTGGCAAATAAGGCTGCAGATGTAAAAACCCAAACGATCCCTTTTAGACCATTTGGAATATAGAAAAAGCATCATCACTGTTTCTATTTTAAGGAAAGTATTTGAGTTGAACAACCTTGGTTAGGAGGCACAATTGAAAGTACAGTGTTTTGTTGAAGTAGGAACAGGAGCACTTGGGGGAGGTCTTGGAGGAGCAGGAGGAGTTGGACCCGGAGGATACGCTGCTGCCAAAGCGGCTAAATATGGTAGTGCGAAAAAACATACAAATATCACACATGCAGACACATTTAGTTGTGTGTGAACTGATTTTGAATAGGTTTAGCTTTTCACTTTACCTATGATTGTACTTTCAAAAGTGTGACTGTATCTCTCTCATTCATGCAACCTGCTTAATTACCACAGCAGCAGCTGCAGCTGCAGCAGGAGCAGGTTTAGGAGGAGTAGGAGGAGTAGGAGGAGTCGGAGGAGTAGGAGGAACAGGAGTAGCACCAGGAGGAGTTGGAGCTGGAGGTGCGTAGTGTGAAAATATAGTAAGAATGACTAATTGTTTCACTGAGAGTGCTTGCAAGGTGTCATAATAAAACTATTAATAAAGCTTTGTTTTTCAACAGGATATCCAGCGGGTGTAAAACCACCAAAATATGGTAAGAAGAGCCTTGAAACTCACTCAAACTTGAACTGATAACTTTAAAAGGAAAAATCCACACCGTCTCTTTAGCAGTTCAAAAACAGTTAAACCAAGAGCTGATAACGGTGTTTGACTTCTCAACGTAGATTCCACAGCTGTACTATAATACATAGATCCTGCTATATCTTGATAGTAATAATTGCCATGATGAACTTATGTCAGTCTTGAATTTCCCTGAGATGTCTGGGTGGGGTCAAACTCAAACTCATACGCTCATCACGTCAGTGGATGTCACCGTCCTCTATGCTACTGTCTCATACAGCTGAAAAATGTCACGATGCCTTATCTGCTTCCATCAAATGAAAGCAAAATACTGCACATTCTTTAAGCATAATGTCGGATTCAATCTGCAGTTGTGCCTGGAGGAACAGGCATCACAGGAGTCGGAGTGCAGACGCCGGGAGCCACACCAGGTACAGCTGTCAGTGGTGGTCCTGCTGTTGTGGTACCAGATGGCACCGGGGTTCCTGTAGCTGTAAAACCAGGTGAGGTGCACAGTTTATTTTTATTTGCTGATTAGCTACTTATCTTGTTCCTTTTTTTTTTTTTTTTTTTTTTTTTTTTGATTAAATGTGAACTTTTGATTGCTCTTTACAGGAAAGGATGGATTACCTGGTGGAACTCCTAGCCCAGGTATAGTTGAAGTTTCCATTCCCAACAGCATTTAACTTACATGTTTATTAAAATAGTTTTATAGTACTAATTCATGTTGGAGGACAGTTGAACTGCCCAAAAACCTATTAGATAGTGAATCTTTGGTAGTTTAAATTCATGTAGTTTGTATTTAGTAGTATAGTATCATAGTCAACATTAAACCATGAAGTATAACTTTGTTTGCTTTTAACCTTCAGACTTCTTCATCAGACCCCTAGCAGGACCTCAGCAATACATAGACAGCTAACCCGCCACATCATTTCCACTACTGTCTGGCATTTGCACTCCACCTGGGGGTCACTGCACCAGTACTGTGCCCCCGTTCTTACATCCCCTGTACATTTTTCTCACTCCTTTTCTCTGCCCACAAAACTGACATGTTTTGTGTACTGCTAGTGCTAACGGCTATCGACCACTTATAGCTTATAGCGGTGTCCAGGTCCACCTTATGGCTTCTGCCTTATGGTTTCCCCCACTCTATGTCTGTTTGAAGCACAATGGATGAAACTGGAACATGTTATCTTTTGGCAGGCCCCACACTTATTGCCACAACTGGCACGACCCCAGAGGTCCTGCAGCCCAGTAAGACTTGTTGTTTGCATGAACGACCTTTGACTTTGAAGTGAAATCTGGGGCATTTAATGGGAAAAACAATTCAAATTGTGAAATTGTAGGATATTCCAGTCAGTAGTTGTGAGTATGAGTAATTCTCCCGAAACCAGACATCAAAGAGTCGCTCAGAGATTTTCTGGGAATAAGGGCGCATTTTCTGTAATACAGCTAATAACATTATAATAGTCTATAAACTCATTTAGGTATTAAAGTAATCTCTGGATCTGCAAAATCATTTTTCAGTTCATTATCTTTGGAGCAGCAGCCACATTTTGCATCTTAATGACTTTACAGGTTTTAGTCTTATCACTCTGATTCTGTCTCTAGGAGAGTTGTTCATATTCTCAAATACCTGACTGGACTATCTCTGACTATTAAACTTTAATTTAGAGATTGTAAGTCCTGTACTGGTACTATTCAGTTCCTTATTTCAGCATTTCACAACACATAAGACTGATAAACATTCAATGAATTTGGCATTTCCCGCCAAGAGCACTTCATCAAGGATTTTATTGTACTGTATGCCCTGAGGATAAGTTTATCTAAACATGGCAGCTGCACTGACAGTCTTGAAATTCCAGGTGTCATGTAATACTCTAAAAGGTGTTGATTTAACCTGTCTGTGACCCACCAACTATTTAATCAGTCATAGCCTCAAGTTTTTTTCTATTTGTCTTGCGTACTGCTGTTCCTCTCACTAACAGCTCACTTTGCTTGATGCATCCCCTTAATGCTTGCCATAGCTAACATTTATGGATAATTGCAAATCATAATTTATTCATTATATGTAGTCTTTCAAGAGGTAGTGATAGTTTGAGTTTGATGCTGGAATGTCAATTTTCATTGTCAATTGCAAATATTGACAATGTAGATGCCTGCACTCGGTCACCTTTCTTCAAATAGCTGTAGTCTTACATTAAGTTCTAGAGCAGGGGATTGTTTTTTCTTTGGAGTATTTCTAGTGTTTAAATTTCATGTAATTGAAATCATTGCTGTCGTCATAGTGAAATGGTATTTGGATTTGATCTACAGTGCATATTTTACATGTAGGTTGTGTACCTGGAAGCCCCTGCTTTAGAATATTACCACCTTTCAGTAGACTGTCTTGAATTGAATGTCCTGTTTTTGACATGAGTTTCTCTTTCTTATGTTTTCTTTTATGTTTGTTCTGTATTATACTGAGAGTGTTATGTGCCACCAATTTGTTGTTATGTTTGTTATTCTCATTCCTTTCTATTTCAGCATTTAGAATTGAGTGCTGTTATGTAGTTTCATTAACTGTAACTCTGTATATGATTAATGCATAAAGCAAAACAAGATAGATAGATAAGCTTTGTTACTGTGGTAGAATTTAACTAATCTTTCTTTTTTTGTACCCTGTACGCTTGTGTTGGACATGTGACACCAGGCGGTAAGTTTATAAATGAGTTCATTATTACTATTATTATTGTTGTTATTATTATTTATTGAATTTACTTTATTTAATGCTGTAGTGTGTCATAAACTTTTTTGAATTACTCTTTTGACAGTTGGAGCTGGAATTGTTCAACCTAGTGGTAAGTAGTAAATATGAATTCAGTAAATTATCTTATTGTACATGACAATTAAAGTACAACACAATATACATAGATGTTTGCTAAACTTCACGATCCTTGCTTTTATTTCACAGCTGGAACAAGTGTCGGTAAATAGCCAAAAAACTCTCATATTTAACATTTCCCATTAACCAACCCTCAAAATATCTATTCATATATAATTTTGAAATTAACGGGAAAAACTGAGCAACACCAGCATTCTGGGTGGGAATCTCGGCCCCACTGTCATCCTTTGTGAAACCATATGCACAAAAAATATAAATAAATAAATAACTTGGGGTGTTTTTTGATTCTTCATTTAAACTTGGCAAACGGATAAATCCTGTTGTGAGAGGCAGTTTTTTCCAACTGCAAGCCTTAGCAAAAGTAAAATCCTTCTTGTCATTCAAAGATTTTGAAAAGGTAATCCATGCATTTATTACCTCTCGCCTTGACGACTATAACTCCTTGTACATGGGAGTCAGTCAGTCTTCACGCTCATATCTGCAGTATGTGTAGAAAGCTGCTGCCAGGCTTTTAACTGGGTCCTGCAAGCATATAAAGTCTTATTACTAATTCATGGATTGGCTCCCTCTTATCTATCTGACCTTTTAATTCCTTATACCCCACCAAGATCACTCCAGTCCTCTGACCAGTCACTCCTGGTCGTCCCTCAGGCTCGGCAGAAGCTCTGGGGTGACCGTGGAACAAACTGCCCCACCACCTCAGATCTCTGCTGAGTCGTTCAGAGCTCAAGGCCTCTTTCTTTGGCTTCTGAATGCTCGTAAATTGCTGTAGTACATATGGTTTTATAATTGCTTGTTTTACTAATTTTTACATTACTCACTGATCTTAACTTGTTCTCTGCTCGGGTATATGCATGATTTAAGTTTTTCTGTTATGCTGATCTTGTTTTCTTTAGCCTTGTAAAGCACATAGGTCAGCTCATGTTGTTTTAAATGTGCTTTAGAAATAAACTGACTTGACTTGAATTATTTCTACAAGATATGGTATACAGTCCAAGGTGTGCTTATGTTTTTGTGTTGTAGGTGGGGCAGGTGTACCAGCTCCTTCTGGTGGTGAGAGCAGTTTTTATTTACTTTTGTGCATTGTATGTTTATTGTTTTACTCTTCTGTACTCTCTCTCTCTCTCTCTCTCTCTCTCTCTCTCTCTCTCTTGTTTTTTTTATTTTTATTAAAGTTGGTACAACAGATCAGATTCAGCCTGGTAAGTGTCACCTGTGGTACTGATCTTTTTTTTTTTTTTTTTGTAGAATTTAATTTTGTTTCGTATGTGAAAAGTATGTGAAAACACTGCTTTTCTTTGTTTTAGAAATTATAACTTACATTTCAAGACATGCTTTTATAATGGGGTTGCATGTTTTTCTCTTAGTTCTTTGTATTAAATGAAACTAAAATAAATAATAAACCAAGTTCTAACATTTTGCACACTGGAATATTAGATACTTGATGTAACTGACTTCCTCTTTTCATTTAGTTGCACCTATAGGGCAGCAGCCTTCAGGTAGGAAAAAAATCATACTTCTTATTGATTCAAGTACTGCACGTTAGAGCTTTTATTTGATTTATTTGATTGAATTTAACATGATAAGGTACATAATCCAGCCACTTGGTGGGGACAAACTTAAATGTTGTGCTATGTTTGTTTGTGTCGACTGCAGTCTGTGATACTGATGATACTGATGGCACAACATTGATATTTCTAGGTGTTGGTGTTGGTGCAGCCGGCAAACCACCTAAACCGGTCATACCTTCAGGTAAGGATGGATGGTATCTTCCTTTAAAGGACAGTACGATGATGTAACACAATCTTCAATTCTCTTGCCCATTTACAGCATGTAGAAATCATAGCTTTGTTTCATCTTCACATTCCTGAACCAAAAGCACAACATTTAGGCAATTTTCTATACACTTAATGAATATTCTGTTGTTATGTATTGCAGAAATTGCTGTGTCTTATTCATATGAATCAACAGCAGCAACTGCTTGCTTCAGTCTCTCACTTATTAACCCACAAAGGGTGCAGTAACACAGTGGTTGCCTGGTTACCTGTTAGATCATAGATTTGCACAAAGCTAACTCCATGTTTCCTAAAAGGTTCTAATTACAAATTAACACATCTGTAACTCGCCTGATTGCAAGACATTTAAACTGAATGCACAGTATAGAATGTGGTGGTTGTCAACTAATTTTTGTGCTACTGTGACTCCAGTTTCCCTCTTTGTGAATGAGACAATCACTATTGTACGCATACATGTACACACACTACCTTAGCTCCATTCAGATTCAGTATGTCAGATTCTTCTACTTCCGTATGTTGTCATCAGTGTTTCATCTTCTCAGTGGAGATCTTTAACCTATTTCACACACCCGAGAGTATTTATCTCACTGGGGGTTTATTTGATGTCAGCCAAGAGGTCGTAAGGGGGTGTTTGTCAGCCTGTGTTGTGTTCAACTTCTCTGTTTGGTTTGGAAGCTTAAAAAATTGTATTATACTTTTTTTTTTATGTTTTACTGTGTCTGAGGTGAGACTGAAGACACATTTTCAGCCTAGGTTGGTCAATAAAGTTCTATCCTATTCCATTCCATTCTATTCTATTCTATTCTATTCTATTCTATTCTATTCTATTGTGTTCTGTCCCATTTGCTTATATTTTGCACACATTCTGTCTAGACAGCTGAATTAATGATGCAACTTGAATCGATAATACCAGTGGTTGATATTCAATGAAAAGCTGCGTCAGACATTTCTCTACCTAATTGTGCCCCAACTGACTTCATAGTCATCAGTTGTGTGCATCTACAGGTTGGCAATTTTTATGTATTTTGTCCACTCTGCACTTTGAAGCAGATGTGGATACATCAGTAAATGTGCAGACAGCTTGTCAGCATAATTTATCGAACACACGCATGATTAAATGGATTTGAGGTTAAAGAAATAAAGGCAGAGGCCAGGAAATGAGTGGCGCAGAGCTGCTGGCCTTTATCTTATTGTGAAGGGAAATAATTCAGCATACATCTATGAACTAGCAACTGTCCATTATAGTAAGAACTGATATTTGATGATCATAATGATATGATATGAAATGATATGACATGACATGATATGATATGATATGATATGACATGACATAGCATACAGAAGGATACAAGCCTGCACTGATATACCTTAAGGTTATTGTGAGTTTGATTCGTTAGCGTCTAAAATCACAAATTCCTCGTTAAGTTTGCTTTACTTATATACTTTTCCAGCCCATCCGGAACCTGGATAAAGGACTAGTAAGCAGAGATAGTAAATAGACCCATAGCATTAGTTGTCAGTGTTTCCCCATGGCAGGGATCTATAGATATAAATATTATTAGGCTTTGAATGTCATTGGAAGATCTTGCAGGACGTTGTGTTGTAGTCGGGGTTGCAACAATGGAGAGAATGAAACCTCTGACCAGAGCAGACACACTTTTAGTCCTAATCGTAATGTGTTGTCTGCTACTTACTGGTGCTTCACTTTCAGTCTATCAATGTTCTTTGTATTACCCTAAAGGTGTTGGGACAGGTGTTGGAACAGGCTTATACCCCTATGGCGGAGGCTACATAAGTGAGTCTCCTGCGCTGACTGACTTTTTTCAGTGGTGTTGAGTATTTGATTTGCCATGACCCCAAAATGTGCTTTTTTTTTTAAAAATAAGAGTGATAGGTCCACTGTGTACATATTTAGAGGGCATGGCTGTCCAAATCACTCCCATCCTCTCTGTGCTTTCAGGTCCCTACGGTGTTGGCACAGGCTATGGAGTTGGAACTGGAGCTGCAGGACTGCCTGGAGCTAAGCCT
>OMLF01001219.1:42880-57931 GCA_900302615.1 Holocentrus rufus | reverse complement strand
CTGAATTCATTAATTTTCTTGTCTTTCTAATGTGTTGACATTTTATACCACTCTTAATAGAGCTAGATCTCTAACATATTTGCTTTGCCCAACCTACTTCAATAGCAACAACACTGGATAAATAAGTGGTTTACAAAAGCTAAAATAGAAAAGCTTTAGATTCATCACTTCATTACATTACATATGTGTGCTGGCTTCTTCTACGCTACGCTCTGTAACGTGATATAACCGTTCCTCTCCCTGAGCTTCAGCACTGCGGAGAAGCTAATGGGTTTAACTATTATTACTCACGCTGCCATTAGCTCGTCTATTGAGAACATAGGTACTAAACAGATAACAGTATTTACTCTCATGACCTAATTAAGAATGGCTGCAGTGAATATTGTGTTCATGCAATTTAATCTGTTCCATATATTTCATTCACTAAATTATCATGACAGCAAGACAGTTTTAGATTGGGTCTTTTTTGTGCCGAGTGTTTAAGCACTCAGAGAACACATTAATAGCAAGCCTTGTCTTTTCATTCATAGATTTCTCTTTGAAGGAAACTTCTCTTTTCTTTGAAGTTGTGGATAATTCTTCTTCTCTGAATTTTAGCAAATGTTCCTGAGGGTCTTAGCGGCTATCTTTTAGTCATTTTTGACAATTTCCGTCCATTTTTGGATGTTCACAAATAGCTAAAAATGTACCAGATTTGTTTAATGTTTAACCCAGAACTTAAGCAACTTAAGATGCACATCCTTCACTGTCCATGTCACATGTCCCAAACCCTTCTGCACATTTATCTTCACTGTTTTACTACATTTTTGAGGAAAACACAAGCTGCCTGTTACAGGAATCTTCAGGGGCCTGTTTTTTCTAAAAGTGTTTTGTACATGTATATGTGGATATTTTTTTTTTAAATCTGTTTTCTGATTTCATAGATTTCTGTTATTATACATTAACATGCTACTGGAGAGTTCCCAAATGCTCAACCAGCTGTTTCCACTTTGCATGATGCAGATTATGTCTCTCAGTTCTCCTTTAATGGAGCTTTCTCTTCAACACCTGTTACTGTACTGACAGTGAATGTTCAAAATCCGTCTGCCTCTTGTATGTGACTCATACCGTCTGTTCTGTAAAGTGGTTTGATCAGAAATCTGTGGCTCAGAAAAATAAGAATCGGCTGAGTGACGCACATCTTGACATCTTTAATGGAGAAGATGAAGAAATTAAGTGAAAATGACTTGGAGCAACAACAGTGTATGTTTAATTCAATAACTGTTTTATTTTAGGAAAATAAAGATCAATAAATAAATACAAACATCCATTGCCTTATAACACTACAAAGCTATGAAAGGGAATGATGGAAAAACTCTGATTTCCTTTGTGAACTTTCAACAACATTTTTCATGTTTTATTCCTCATTGTCTAAAGTCAGCAGTACGATCATAACAAATCAACTACAAATGTTATACTGAAGCAATATATAACCTTAAAGATCCCATATTACAGGAAGTTTTCTTTAATTCATAAACATAGTAAGTGGTCTGATGTATTTAACAAAGGTAAAATTTAAATTTAACCTTTTATACATGCAGTTTCAGATTGGTTCTATTTGCAAAACATGAAGAATATTATTGCCACCCATAGAAAATGTGAAAAACAAAATCATAAAATTAGTCCATTTTTCCAGAAAAGATATGAAGCTACTCCAAGACTCCTCACACTTTATACAGAGACGATATGCTTCCTGCAGGCTGTAAAAGAAAATCTAACAGGTCTAGACGATGCCAAACTGAGCCAGATCACTCAGCTCCATGTCACCAAACGCCTCCCAGGGGCAGACCACCGCAGCGTCTGCAGGAGAGAAAAACAGAGGAGTGAGCCAGAGAAACGAGAAGAAGATCGCTGTAAGATACAATTCAATTATTATTAAAGTTCAATTATTCAAACACGTGAAAAGTTTGGAGCCAGAGGAGCCAAAGAAGGTTTTGGCAAATTCTACAGGAGAGCCAAAACAAAAAGGTAGATGAATCTTTGATCAACTGTTATAAATATTATCATGTAAATTTTTTTTCATAGTGTTCTTACATTGTAACTGTGGAGTTCTGTCATGGTACTGGTCTCTGTAGAGCCAAATGTTTGTTTCATGGTACAGGGAGCCTATCTGAATTTTCCGTTACTCTTTAATTCTAATGAAAATCACATTGCACCAAATGATAAATTGAAAGTTTCTGGGTGCCCTCTGTGGTAAGCTGCCCAAAGGCAGTACTCAATACACACATAAGGAGATCTTAACACTATTTAAAAGATTTCTTCAAGACCTTTTGCTTGAAAACTAAATGCCATTACAACAAAATGCCATTTATGCCTTTCTGGCTCCAAGCCCTCAATCTAGAAATGCAGTTGGAAAAATTCATACCTCCAAGACCGTCCATGCCCGGTACATCGTCAAACCTGTTGAATCAAATATAGATTTGAATGTTTGATCAATAACTTATTCCTAACTGGATGTTATATATTTATGTGATGTCCAGTGAGTCCAATAGCTGAGGATTGCTCACCCTTTCTGTCCAGCTTTGGGAGCCTTGCTCTTGAACTGCCTGGTCTCCTTCTGCTTGAATTTAGGAGGAGCGGCCTTGGTGCCGTCTTTCGTTGCTGCGTTCATCTCTGCAGGGCAGCAAACACACGCCACAAATAGTCACACCATTTGACAAGCTGTAGTCACATAGGTCAGACTGCAAGTAGCAAAAACTCCTCTACTTTTTGTGCTCTCAAGTGATACCACAGTGTACAACACCACAGAGCCAACACACCACACAAAGACAGGCAGAAGACGCAGGGAGAAAGAGTCGTGATTTCAGGTTGAGGTCCTTGAGGAGGTTGAAAGTCAGGATTTCAGGCCTGATCTCCAGAATTTTTTGTAAAATTATGAATAATATAGATATGCACAAAAAGTGAGGACGTACTTATTCCTGCTACAGTAAAGTAGCACAGTGGAAAGTAAAGGTGTAGAGATCGGCGGAGGGGAGCAGAACATGTGAACACGTGGAAAGGTGTGTCCAATACATGCAATCGTCACATAATCCAATTCATAGCTGAGGTACTTGATTTTAACTAATGTCCGCAACATGTGATGCATTTCAGAGTTCATGGTCATTTGACAAAATGTGTTGAGCTTTCTGGACCTCTTGCTATGATCAATAGGTACTCTAGTTCTGTCTTTTTTTAATTTTATTTCTTTCTCCCTGTTTCTCCTACCAGGGCACATGCAGGTGGGCAGACGGGGTAAGCAGTGTTACAGTTCCAAATAACAGAAACAAAATGATGCACAAGCACCAGCTGAAGTATCCAGTATCTTAATGTTTTGTAAAAATTTTCAAGTCATATGTTGAGCCACAGGTTACATAAATAATGTGAGTCTCGAATCAGCTCCCTGAAGTGGGTATAACACTGCTTTTTGTCATGCGTCTTCTTACCCACAAATCTACTTTTTCTCTATTTTTGACTGTCTGCTGCTTACCCAGAGGTGAGGCCCACTGCACGTGCCTACCCACCATCCCTGAACTGGAAGGCAAATGAACTCATAAATACAGACAGACAGCAAAGAGAATAGATGTCTTTAGGGTTAACACAGTTCCACTATAACCATGTCCCCATCCTCTTTTTTTTTTTTTTTTTGCTAGCAATTTCCCTGATCTTTTCCCATCCCATTCGATTGTCAGCAGCCAATCAGTTGTTCATGAGGCAAAATGGTTAAAGAACATAGTTTAGACTTAGTTTAGTATATTCCTCATGTTGCTCATGTTTTATAATCTGAGAGGATGTGACATATTGTTGAAGGAGGTCGAAAAGTGTTCATCTTGTGATGCCCGTTAGATACTCTCTAGCTGGTGCTGCAAGAAGTTTCATCCACAAACACACTTCATGGAGAACTCACTCAATTCCTCATGAAAGTTCCTGACAAAAACACACCTCACTATTGCCTTTCTGTTATTGTTATCTGCTGATAACCATTTGTCCAAAATACCAATTTTCAGCCATGTAATTAGTGTTACATGAAATCAAAATACAAACAAAAGTGCTTTTCTTACCGTAGATTTCAGTCTGCTGACTCGTCAAGCGGAGAACGTTTTGTTTCTGAAAGTCTCCTGGACCACCAGTCCTGCTTTATACATCCTGAGGTCTGGTTTATAATCCAGCCATTCATAATGCCTGGCCTGAGGGAGAGGTGTATTTTAAGACAGTCTTATGAGTAAGCCTCATTAGGTGACTGCATATGTTTGTTTGTTATGACAGTTTCATCCAAAGATGGTCTTAGCTGTAGACTGAACCTTCAGCCCCTGTAACATACAGAACTATACATCACTATTGTATAATGTTATCGCTTATGGCTCTTATCGGTAACACGTGAAATCTACCAGGTAACAGACCGTTACTACCTTATCACATCATTAACAGCAGAAGTTTTATTCTATGACAAATGCTAACACTGTAACAACGTTTATTTTAGGTAAAACAGCAACTTCTTCGAAACAAGTTCGATTCCAAATTGATTATAATCTAATCAGTGCCTAGTAAGTGCAGTGTTGATTCATCACAGGAAAGACACTGATTCCTCTGATGGGTTACCTCACAACACAGTAAAAACAAAATTTAGCACATTTGTGAAAATACATGTAATATTTAAAAAAAAAAATTAGGGCAAGTGTATAGACATTAGATATCCACTGTAATGAAATGATGCTGAAAAGATTTACCCAGCAGCAAAAGCAGATAAACTGTGGTTTTATTGGGTTTTCATTTACATGATTCAGAAAATGAGCGGTTGGTTTACAATGTGCAAATGTAAATGAAAATTGTTTAATTAAATGGATTTGAATTTGATATTTTGATATTCAAAATATAAACATGATATACTCCACTTGTTGGGTATACCTGGGTAACTGAGTGTGTGCCATGTTACACACTGTGTGCGACATGCAATATGTGTGTGTGTTGCAGTGTTTCCTTCAGTCTTTTCTTAGCAGACTTAACATTCCGACGCAGAGTTTTTGTTGTTAGATGTAAACTGTGAGTGTCAGACACATTTTATATTTTGTACAAAACCCACATATGATAATGCCAAGAGGAATGCACATTAATGTACATTTTCATCCCTTCGATTTTGTGTTTTGCAAGAGATCCAGGAAAACCAAGACAAACATCAATGCAATTCTCCGCAATAATGTATATGTATATAACATAGCCATAATAATAATCATCATAATAACACATAATTGCGTTATTATGGATTTTGTAATATGGGAGTGAGAGAGGAAACGAACTCAGAATCAGAACATTGACCCCCTAAAATTGGAAATTGAGCCAGTTGCAGTTGCTCCCATTTTAGAGCAAGTAACTAAATAGAAATAGAAAATAATAAATATGTTGGAGAGTATGTAAATATATGTACACTATACTACAATATATGTCAACCATAAGTAATATACAAATGTGTAAATATGTCAAATATGTGCCTTATGCTACAATAAATACAACAGTATACATAGAAAAAAAGAGATATATAAAAGTATGTGCAACATTCTACAATGTAGCAAGAATAATAGAATACTACTACTATTACTATTACTACTATTACTACTACTACTACTACTACTACTACTACTACTACTAATAATAATAATAATAATAATAATTATTATAATAATAATAATAATGATGCAGTATAAATATATGCACTATAAATAATAAACATATACACCATAGCACTGCACAGCCCAGTTGAATTAACTACATTCAACCACAAAAAACGTGGTTGAACGCTTCGTGTTCCTTGTGTAATGGACGTCATAACTGAAGTCATAACTGTTCAACATGTTTACTTACTGCTTGTATAATTACATGTGTTTGTCTACGTAACTGTTCACAATGAGACGTGCTGTTGACTTGACAAAAACATAACTAGGTTAAATTAAGCCCACTCCTCAAACAACTATGATTATCTCTGACTTATGAAGCTTACAGGGCCGCACTCAAAATACCCCTCAGCCCCTCAGGTGTCTGAACATTGTGTTATGGACAAGCAGTGGGTGGGAGCTGGTTAAGCCAACGTTATAAAGGCGGGCTGAGTGGATGAGAGAGACAGAGAACAGAGAGACTGCAAAAAGAAAGAGGAGCACTCCATCTTTGTTTTGCATCTCCTTCTTCGTGTCTTCTCTGCAAAGAGAATTTTTGTTTTGTTTTGAATCCAGAACTTCAAGAAAACAAGTAAGTGCATTTTTCTGATAGAGATTGTGTGAGCTCTAGTTTGCACTCTTTTATTGTTTAGAATTGTCCTACATAATATTATAAGGATAGAAAAGAAAACCCTGGTTAATATTATCTCTTTAGTGTCTGTGCATTTGCCAATGATATGCACTTTGTCTCATCAAAATATTATAATACTTTTGTGGTATTCAAATTAACAGCAATATGTGTGTCTCTATTATTCCATTAAGTTAGAAATTTCCCTCGAGCAACATGATTAATACGTTTTTTTATTGGAGTGCAAGCAAGACTAACATTTCAACACTATTCAGTGCGTCTTCATTAACTCTAATATTAAGTAATTGACATTAATTTGTAGCTAGTGATGCTGTTGATGGAGCTTTAAAACTTATCTTACCCTTTTGGGTCAAAGTTCACCTGTCTGAAGAAAATCTACATCTCATAAACAATGATTCCTTTTTGATTTCCATAGGTAGTTTAGACTTTGCTTGCATCTTCTGTCTGATTTACATAAATTTATGTAATTATCTCCTCCCAATTCAAATTGACAACAAACGAGAGCAGTTAGTGGCTATTTCATCATTTTTGTTCAGGAAACTAAAACAAGGGTCCAGTGTCTCCAACTTCATCACCTCTGCTAACAAAATATTACATGGGGTGATACATTGTTATTACACTGATGTCATGACACAATATCAATGTAACATCTATAATCCCATCAGGAATTGTAGATATTGTAATATTGTGATATGGCATTAAGGTTGTCCTCTCTGCATTACAGTGAAGTGATGAATTTTCTGAACTTCTTTGACTGTTGTAGCTGTTGTGTTAGTTTCCTCATCATATCCACATTGCAAAAGACTGTTTATCAAAAATCTGTCTTCTGAAAGCACAGTCTTGTCACAATATCGATATGGAATATTGGTAATGTTAAAGATAATATGATATTTTGTCCATATAGCCCAAACTTAATTATATTTCCTGCTAGCTTAGTGTCAACCAATGTTGATTCCATGTTAGTGTAATACTTATAATTTGCTTTTGTGTGCATCATAAACAAAGTCAACATTTGAAGATAAAATACTTTTATTGACCCTACTGTACAAAACATATTTCACAAAATTTACATTACATGGCATTTAAGGGGGATGTTCCCAATTGATTAGTGCATACAGCAGAATAAGTTTGAAGTTAGATTATGTCTTCATATTATGATCTTTGTCAGATATTATCCTCTTTCTCCCCCATCTTTCCTCCAAACCCAAAGAAACACCATGAAATTAATCTGTCAATTTTTGCCCTGTGATCTTTACACCCGAGATGAACTGGTTTAGTTTATTTCTGACCTAGAGGGGATGTTCAGCAGCTAAATGTGCTGAATATTTGCACTGAAAAATAGAATATAATCCTTGTCATAATCCAGTTTTGTCCCAGAACATGAGATGGATCAGTGAGACCCTGTTACAGTGGCAGATTTTGATCCGCTAGAGATGCACACTGATCCTTGACTTATCTAAGACCTCCTTGTGACTCCTAGAGCAGAGCTATGATTTTAGGATTAACATAAACAGGATTAGGATCATGACATGTGAGAAGATGAGAAGACTGATTAGATCAGGACAGGTGGCTGTCTGGTTAAAAATAACAATTACATAAAGAAATAAGTCTGAAAACCCCTAAGAGGATAGAATATGAGTGACAGGAGCAGAAAAAGGAAGACAAAAGGAGGAGGTGTTTGGGAGGCAGCTGTCCATCTCCAGTTTCACAGTTTAATAGATTTAATCAATTCTTTCTTTCTTTCTTTCTTTCTTTCCTTCTTTCTTTCTGACAAAAGCCTCAAAGATGAACGCAGGAGCAAAAGACGGAACCAAGGCCGCTCCTCCCAAATTCAAGCAGAAGGAGACCAGGCAGTTCAAGAGCAAGGCTCCCAAAGCTGGACAGAAGGGGTGAGAAAACACCACCATGTGATTTCTTTTGTCCCATACTGAAATAAATCGTTCTTTCCAAGGTGTAGTAGGAAAATTATTATAGAAACAACTGCCCTTCAAGTCTTGGGCAATGGAGACACTCAATTAATCACTAATGACACCCATCACTGCTCATTTATATGGAAAAGTTGGATCCTTTCTAACTGTCAGATGTAATGTGCATTGGCTCCTACTCATCTAAAAGGCCATCTCTCACCATCTGTCACCATATAACACATCAATCCTTGCTCGGGCCTCTGGGCCCAATCAAATTCACTCCAGTGGCTGGATTACTGTTCATGTGCCACGTGCTTTTTCTGACCTTGGACAGGATTTTTGGTTTTAGTTTGTGTGCACTGGACCATTTGGAACAATCTTCAACGCACTCTGCACCTCAAGACTTTTGAATCTTTCGTTTTGATTATTTTTCATTGTTATATTGCCTTATCTTTTTTCTGCTCAATTTTGTGCTACCTTGAAATTTACTGATTCGCTCCAATTACTCAGCACATTTGCAAAAGAGAGTATCTTCCCTAAATGTGATTCCAAGTTGAAATAAAGGTTGAAGAGATGAATGAAAATTCAAACTGTAGGGTAAAGTAATGGGAACAGAATTTCTCAATGTCACTCTTCTTTTCTTAGATTTGACAACGATGTTCCAGGGATGGATGGCCTTGGAGGTAACATTCAATTCAAACTATGGCTATAAATGATTAAAAATATCATACAGCTACAAAATCCAATAACGGATGGCATCTCTCCTCCAGATTCCGCAGTCGTCTGCCCCTGGGAGGCTTTTGGCGACATGGAGCTGAATGAACTCGCCCAGTTTGGCATCATCTAGACTTGTTAGACGGGGTCTCCTACTCTGGGCCTGCAGGGGCTTCATTTCAGTGTTTTACTCTGCTGTGATGCTGCAGCACAGCAAGTCACTGTGCAACAGATCTCCACAGTCTCATGATTATGGAGGCCCTCCTATACCCATCCCTGCTATATCAAACCCATCTCATCCCAGTAGAGAAGAATCCTACCACAATACAACAATGATTCATCTCAAATTCATTACCTCTTACTTTTTAAAGTTTTTTTCTGTATTTATTATTTTTTGGTTAAATCTGTATGTTTTTGTAGTCCATTTCTATTAAAGGTGCTTTATGCAAAATCCTCAAGCTGAGGACTATGTAGACTCAACTGACAAAAAATCTGGAAAAAGCATGAAATTTGATGTTTGAGTCTATATGGTTCTCACAATCGGCTTGACTCACTGGTCAATTACATGGATAGTCCATGCATGTTTTTGTCAGTTGAGTCTTAATCATCCTCACTTTACTTGACTTTTGGCAATTTTGCGTAATGCACCTTTAACTGGAAACAAATAAGAAAAATGTACATGTCTTTTCTAAGGTCTTTGGTCTGTCCATCATGTTGAGGATAAAGCGATTATCTATATCCTGTTGTAAACTCATTTTGAAACTGTGCATCCTACCTCTGTTCACTGAGCCCCATATTTATCTTTTATTTAACCAACTTATAATCATGCTGTAGACATATAATCACAATGTTATTAGAATAAATTCCACTATATATATGTGCTCATTTGTATAAAAGTTATTTTCCTTAGATCGCTTGTTTCATGTGTGTTTGTTTGTTTATTCATTGTCTCAATCCCAATCCCAGCCCTGATCATGAAGCTGTTTTATGTACCTTCTCATCGGAATTTAATAAGCCAAACACTGTATCTGGTTCGTTACAGAGATTGGCTACCAGGGAATTTAATTCCGCCTTCTGACAGAATGGACAGAATTTCTGATACATTTTACTAGATAACCACATGACAAAATCTAAGCAATAATCAGAAATAATGAGGGCGCATATAACCTCCAACCCAACTGAAATTAAAGATATTCCAAGTATTTTTTCCAATATAAATCTGAAATAGTTCTTGATAACAGAACCTGTCAACACCTCTTACATGTCTGCAGTTAGGAAAACCTCCACCAGAGGCCTCACATGCTCTTCATAACCACAACTTGTTCAGGCACAAGACAACTTCAAGACAACGCTGAAACTCATGAGCAAAGGCTGATCACCTGCTTCACCTCCAAAATTCTTTCAAGCATTTTGGATTCAACATGACCACTTACTTCTTGACATGCTTAGCTCTTCCATTGCACAAGGACTAGCTATCATTTCACCTTCATTGAAAAAAAAACATCACCCTCCAGCTGATTATTCCAGTTACAAGCTGTTGAATTTACTTAATAGAAAAATTAAGCTTTATGCCAAAGTGCAGGCAGCTCGGCTTGAATCCTACAGTATGCCCCATCTCATCTGCTAAGTCCGAATAGGATTCATTAAATTAAGCCTTTGATCTGATGATATCCTTCGTCTTCTGCATGTAATACAATCTGTCACTCCTTCAGAAGACTCCTGACGCCATTTTCTCATTCGATGCGGAGAGCGCCTTTGATCACTGCGGGTGGAGATATCTGTGGTGTGTGCTCCGCCGTATGGGCTTTAGCGAACAATCCCTCTCTAAGATCCAGGTTCTTTAGGCTAATCCAACAGTGGTAGTGATGACAGGTAACATATGTTCACCAACATTTCCAGTATCTTGGTCTTCTTGCCAGGGTTTCCTTTCACCAGACTCACCCCTATCCTGCTCTGCACATCCAAGATCAGAAGGTGAATGGAAGATAAAGTATAATGACCCATTCTTGAACTGATGTTTGCTGTGCAGTATTTAAGATTTTCCTCTTAAATTCTGCTGTTTTACATTGTCTGGCTCAAATGATAATTTACCATCCATTCAGTCTAGACGCACATACACACAGTTAATACCAGTGACATCTTCAGGTCAGTCAGGGTATAACAATAGTGTGAAAAACTGGTTTCCATAATGAAGATCAATGAGTCATCCCACTGGCCTGAAGGTGGCCACAGCTCATGTCTTCACTCAAAGGACCTATGAACTTGTATCAAAGAAAAGATGTCAGGTGTCTGGTTGAAGTGAACAGGCCAGAGAATGAACTACTCTCACACAACCAGCCACAAACTCATAAAGACCTGTGCTCTGGGGTCCATAGCAAATAATAAATAAAAATTTTTTTAAAAACTGACTTACATCACACACGTAGAGTTTTTTTTTTTTTTTTTTTTATACATGAAATCCTATGGGAAGTGACTGTGACTGGGAGCTATTTCATTAGTTTACAGTCCAGAGGTTTGTAAGCAACTCTTTGCCAAGTTGTGCTCTGACCTCTAAAAATTTTACTTATGGCATTAAAAATTACATGTTTAAGTGTTTTCAGCCTGTCTGCCTGGTACACCTTTTTAAAACCGCCCCTAAGTGGGGTGGTGATGGATGGATGAGTAAGAGGTGATCACAGCTGAAGTCAAGAGCCATCAAGAGATAAACATATATGTGATACAGAATGGAGACACAGTTTATTCAGGTGTTTGAAAACATTTGAATACACCCAGTGCAATGTAATCTGCATCAAGAAAGGATATGAATTCTAGATTATATGCATAGCAACATAGCACACAACAGATCCATCTGCTAATTATCCTTCTTTGATCTGTGAACAGCAAGAATTTAGCTAAAGGGTTTTTCAGCCTCTATCTGCACAAAAATCCTGAGAGATCTCTCTCTCCTTTTATCCAGTGTGTGCAGTGAGAACCCTCCCCTTCAGATGGAAGATCTGCCAAAATAACAACTACAGGATCTGGCCTGACTATTTAACACTGTACCATAATCATCATGTTGGTACACAGAGGCAGTTATGCTAATGAGTCAGCAGTTAAGTGAACGCATGTATTAGCAGCTTAACTTGCATAACACATTTATATGAAGCCAATATAAAGGAGTTTTTCCTTATTAATATGCAACTTCATGCAGCAAAGTGCTCCAATAGATCATCTACTTTGCAGGGGGAACCTGTCTTTTGACTGTCTCATAATTAACAAACATTAATGCTAATTTCTTATTTATTTATTAATTTATTTATTGTCATTTGATATTTAAATAACCCTGCACAATAAACCAGGTATCAGGTTTGGTTTGGGCACTGATCTAATGATAGCTTTGCCAGATTACCAGACCCAGTCGGAGAAAGATCAAGTGATTAACAACTTAATGAGATTGACCTCGTACTCACCTGCCACCTACACTCTGCCCACTGAGACATTCACAGCAGACAGTAGAGCAGATCAGTTCAGTGCGATGGGACTGTGTGAGCGGTTGCTTCGGTAGCCAGCACACAGTAGCCAGCCTTTTTTCTAAAAGAGACTGGCAATTTAACATTTTTCTTTTGCAAATTACCACATCACAAAGGGATTTTATCTCAAGGCACCATGGGACAGGAGGAGAGCCGCACCGAGGAGATGGATCCCGCTCAAATTCAGGAGCTGTGCATCATTTTCATGAAGGAGTGCCCGAGTGGCGCCCTACACCTCCACGAGTTCAAGCGGATCTTCGGGGTCCCAAGCAGCTCAGAGGAGGAGTCCCTCTACATAGAGACAGTATTCCGCTCCTTTGACACAAATCGGGTAAGTCAAAGTCAGTGTTGCAGTATTTCAAATGGATAAAGTTGGGAATTCATTGAATAACAATATGGATTTCTTACAGGATAACACACTGGATTTCCTGGAGTATGTGGCTGCTCTTAATTTGGTGCTGCGGGGGAATCTTGAAGACAGGCTGAAATGGTCCTTCAAAGTCTATGACAAGGATGGAAACGGCAGATTGGACAGGCATGAAGTCAAACACATCATTAGGGTAAGAAGAACCTGTTTCAGATTTCAAACATTTATTTTTTTCTCCCATGGGTATAAAGCAGTAGTTTTGTAGAAAGTGGAACCCATTTGAAATGGCATAGGAACATAATCAGATGACACGTTCACTTTTCAAAGACAGCAGGTTTCATAACACAAAATGCTCTCAAGACAGATTATTTGAGGCTTCACTGTGCTAGTGACCGGGCTTAACGCGAGGTGTTACGTATTACACGCTTGTTCATTATTGGATGAGGAGTGGTCTGTGTTATTTTTGAAAATCTTCACCTTAAGCCTCTAATTTAAGGCACCTAAACTTAGCCCACTGTCCCAATGATCTGATTTACTTCCTGACAAGTACTAAAATATACTGTAGCCTACTGCATTATCCAACTGTAAATGTTCTATTCCCATACTTTGAGTTTTTTTTTACTGAAGTGGTACATTATGGGGAAATATTTGGGATCCCTATGAGAAATTTCCATTTTTCATTTTCTATTTCCATCACTTTGGAGCTGTTTTCACTTCTTCATAGCTTTTTTGCTTAAACCTCTGCCTTTCACTGTTTCTTCCTACATACTAATTTTTAAAAAATCAGACTTGTACATGATATTTTGTGATTGTTTCCAGCAGTCAATGGCAGTATCAAATATGTAGCGTAGAGGAAAATGGGGAAAAAAACTTGAACTGACTCTTATATACCATAATGTCTTCATGTCTATCTTTAAACAGCTTACAGCAGTACAGATAATAAAGAGATATTTCATGTATCCCCCTCAGATCCTTTACAAAATCAAGGTCCAGAGGAGTGACATCGATATGACCCCTCATGAAGTCTGTGAGAGAATCTTTGAGCTGGTTGACCAGAATAATGATGGTGAGTACGTTGGCAAACAAAAAAAAAAAAAACATAAAATGGGTTTGTCCTTTTTTAAATGATGTGTTTCTACTGACGGTAGAAAGTAGGGGAAAAAAATTCTGAACTGATGGCAATGTTAATATTATGTCACATTGGTACTTGTGTAAAAGCTACTCTACCATGAGAGAGAAATATAGTATATGGCATGGTTTACTGTAGGGCCTATAGTTTGTGTAATAAATCATGCCTTGTTTTGAACAATTCAAAATCATCTCCATTTACAATAAAACAAAAAGTGTTCTTGTTATGGATTAGCTTTAATTTGAACAGTTATTACATGCGTTTCCATTGGTTCTATGACTCCAATTTATTTAAAATTCACAATGGAAAAACAACAACATAAAAACAAAAAAAATTGCAGCTTCTCATTCCAAATGCCCATCTGAACCATAAATATGGATAATTAAAATGTATTATTTTTTTAATTTAATATGTTCTAAATTGAGAAATATTCTTACAATTTCTTTTAAATGAGGCATTGAGTTTTGGTCACTTACAGTAGTTAAATTTGGACACTTTTACACTAAAACACTTTATACTACTTCCTGTAAATCACTCCAGCGCTGATACCACACACAGTCACTGTTTACATAATGGCTAAGAAATAGTTTCCAAATGTGACAATTTCATGAAACAGTCTTCTCCACTGAGGAGCTGATAAACCGAAGTAATGTTTACAACTATTCAGTGACTTTCTAATTTAACAGCCAGTTATGAACAGTGTGCTTTACAAAGTACACAAGACCAACCTTAAACAGGGGCTACCAATAAAGTTTCAATTATCACTGAGCCACATCTCCCAAAACTTTGCAAAATGAGCATGATGCCTTAAAATGCAATATTATGTTCACAGAATGTGGCATCAAGGTTAAATTCTGAGTTTAATACACATAATTTATCTATTCTGAGGCAAGAAAATTCTGGATACAAGCTGAGTAGCATTGGAAACAAGTGGGATTATGTCATCCCAATGGCAGATTTAAGTCTTGAATACTCAGTTTTAGATTAAATGTTTTGTTATAGTGGGAATTTTTTTTTGCTTAAGTTTTAGCAGACTGTGTTGACTGGAGGTCATTGCTGGTCAAACCTCAGCAGTAAAGAGCTCACTGGACTATTACGTAAGGTCACAGATTATCA